>VUQG01045736.1:23075-58117 GCA_015106755.1 Etia nguti
TTATTTTTTTTTTTTTATTAATATTTTTTTTTTTTTTTTTTTTTTTTTTTTTTTTTTTTTTTTTTTTTTTTTTTTTTTTTTTTTTTTTTTTTTTTTTTTTTACTGTTATTTCTTTTCGCTTAACGTGTGTTTTCTGTATGTTATTACTGTCTTTTAAAACTAGGCTAGGGTTAAACAATAATAGCACTTATTATTGTTGGCTAAGTTTGGAGAAAGGTTGTTACCTTCCTGTTTAGCTCTTTTTCACTTGGTTGCCAGGGTGACACGTCTGGAAAGCGTACCTGCTCCACACAGTAAACATGCTTCTTCTTTTTTTTTCTGTTTCGTGTTTTGCCAAGAGACCGGGCTGAGTAAGAGAGAGTGAGAAAGCGGGGGGGGAGAAAGAGGTGTTCATTGCAGCACACTCACACTCACTCACTTCCACTTGTCCTAGAAGAAGAGGGCTGCAGCTTCATCACCATGTCGCGGCTCTCGGTGAGTGATCGTCGGTTGATTTCTGCTGCCTCTCGTTATTTCTTCGCTCATTTGTGTCAGAATAGCGGGGCTGCTGATTGTTGCCTGCTTGCACCATCCTCACAGCCCACGCCGTCCTGCTCTCTTTATTATTATTAGCAAGCTTCTCACCGCAACAGCGACAGCAGCATCACCACAGCTGAACTGCTTTTTTCTTGTGTCTATATTTCTGATGATTTCTGTTCAGGAAGAGGGCGACAGAGTCTGCAGCGAAGAAATCAGCGGAAGGCGCTACTTGAAATAAATGGTCGCCGGTGAATGACAGGATACATGGAGACAACACAAGTCTGCGCCTGTGAGAAACCTGTGCAAGGTAAGAACTGGATAAATGCGGCCACACATGTTTTATTCTACGCACAGATAGAGAAAACTTCAATAAAGACAGGCTCCTGCTTTTGAAAACAAAGAGCCTACATGCACACTTCAGCCAGGGGTTACACATCACCTGGAAACCCCAAGGAGACACAGTCCACTGGGAATTTGTCTTCTCCTGGTTACACCAGCAGTTTAAAAGTGCCTTGATAAACAGTAATATCTAATGCCATTATGGTGCATTTATTGCTCTTTCCTACACCTCTGCCAGTGCAGGGTTTATTGTTTGTTAAGCCTGGGTCCTCCATCTGCCTTTCAGGGAGACCCTCGGGAGGTCCCAGGAGAAGATGGAGGCATTCTGGAGGAGAAAACCTCATGTTGGTAAGACAGATTTGTAATTGATTTCTTTATAAAAACATTACAATGCATTCCACAGTGAGGATGTCTTAAAAGTAGGACAAAAATGCAGTTAAACTGTGAGGTTTCAGGCAGGCGAGTTGCACATAAATTTAAAACACAGGAAGTTGTTTTTTTTTAACTTTTAAAAGCAGAAGGCGGAGCTTGTGCCTTCCTCGCTTCGCAGATGTTCTCCTCATCCTCTAATGGTGCAGTGTACTGCTTTGGAGAGATGAAATGTAACTTCTCTCTTTCTCTGCGCTGTTGTGCGCCTGTGCTATCTGTGCTCTACACATGCTTTGTGTATGCAGACTGCATGTTTGTCATCTGCAGCATCCTTGCGCGCGACATTACACACACAAAGCAAGGTGACCTTATGCTGAGTGAAGGCGTGTGTATTTCCTTGCGCTTTGGAAGGGATTTCAATTCCTCAACAATAGGTGTAATTATCCTTTTAGGAGGAAAGATGTGGCATTGCTAGCGAGACAGCTCACCTTAATGCTTCCTGTATTACTGTTAGAGTCCTCAGAGTGACTGACTACCTGAAATATTTCCTGAATCTCTTCACTGTAAGTTGTTCAGACTTGCATCTCTTTTCAAGTCCATTAAAATTCCCTGAAAAAAAGAAGAAGAAATATTTCCCTGATTATATGCTTAAGCAGACCAAATGATTTGAACAATAGTGGCCTTCCTTAATAATTAAGCATCATAGTAAGTGATAGCAGGATGATCCCAGCTGTCGTGTTAGATGCTCTGTCCTTTTGCAGCTCTGTGCAGGTGCGTTATGCATAATTCAACAATGTTTTAACCTTGTTTGGAAGCAGCAGATCTGTCAGTGCACATGCTCCTTCTGGTGGTGCTTTGTGTGAAAAGTTAGAGTGCTCTGATAAATGGTCTCAGCATTTGCGGGAAATACACCGGCTCTTGTTTGAGAGTCAACATTTTTCACATCGAGACTGATTAGAAAGGGTGGCCAGACATATTAATGACTCTTAATGCATTGTGTTAATGTATGAGGCATGAGAAGAATGTCAAAGTTGGGAGAGGAACTCTTCAGCTGTAAGAAGGGCAAGCCAAGGCAAGGTGTGTTTGAAGTAGACACACGCAAAAAGACATCATTTGAAACTTTACCAAAATTAGGGGTTTGTAGTTTCACCTGGCAAGTGCTCAATCCTGGGAGGAGACGCAAATCCCTTTGGGGTGAGTCAGAAAGGACATCAGACATTAAAAAGCTGCCAAATCAAATATGCAGAGCTACCTGCTGCTGTGACCCCTTGTGATTAAGGGAGCAACTGAAAGTAGCTTTTACCAAGTCAGCCTTTTTTAAGATGCCATGGTTAATCCATTTATCCCTCTATAGATGTCACATACACAAAGTCTTGCTCATGAGAAGCATGGAATGCAGGATGAAAAGACGAGTGAAACTGCATGACAATTTCACTAAGAAGCAGTAGACAAGAGTTTTTTTGAGCTTCTGAGAGAAAAAGGGTGTGTGCTTTAATTTGATAGATTAGTTAAACATGTTGCATCATGTTAACTGATGCGCTCTAGAGGGGCTGGTAGGTGGATTTTATTTCATTTAGTCAAAGTAAAGGCTTCCCTTTTCTCTTGTTTCTATCATCAGTGGGAAGCTAAGTGAATTGATGGCGAGTTTTAGATTAACTTTACAAGAGCCTTTCCAGTCTTCTCACTTTACAGTCTGCAAGTGTGTTGGAGTAGCTGAATTTTTGCAAAGGATTTTTTTAACTAAACTTTGCACAAAAAGTAGGGAAATTTGTGTTTGGTCAATTATTTCTTTGTTGTTAGAATACGGCTTCTTGTCAACAAATCTTATGCCATTGGAAAGCCTGCTTATTTCCCCTAAATGGTGCAAGATTTGTATTGGTGGGTTGAGCAGCAGAGTTGAATGTGTGGGTTGTGCAGATGAAAAACTTGCCAAATCTTCTCTGCCTATGCCAGACAGCTTATTCTGCTGTTGACTCTTGTTTTGAGCTTCTGGTACAGGAGCATGGATCCTGCTACAGGGGTTAGTTGGTGTCTGCTGCAAGCATGCCATGTTTGACTAATTTTCATGGGGCCTGTGCCATTGGGCAACTTCAAGCTGGTGTTCCACAAAACCAAGTTGCACCATTATTTGGAACGAGCCCTTCAAATTTAAGGCCAAATTCCATATAAAAGGGGATGTGACAGGCTGGAAGTGGACTTCCCAAGAACATAAGAAGACCGTTTCCTCACCCTGTCAACACCCTGTAGGGACTCTTTCACAGATTTCCAGTCAAGGTTTGCAGGACTATATGGTTTATAGGTCTCTACCCAGACAATCAGGAAAAGACCACACAAAGCCAATCTCCGGTCTCCTAGGACTGCCAGGAGCCCTGCCATGACTGCATTTCACCATCAGGCTTGTCAGCAACATGTGCTCTTGAACCTGTGGAGGAACATCATATCCAGCAATGATTCCAGACTCTGCCCAAGGCAGTTGGATTGTATGGTCAAAGTGTGGAGAACATGCAGAAAATACTATGTACATTTGCTCATTGTTAAACTGATAGGGTAACAGCCCACACACTCAACTCTGCTGCTCACCCAAAAATGCTTGTTCTTTACAAATGTGGCACTATTTAAGGGGGAATAAACAGGCTTTCCAATGGTATAAAATTGATTTCCCAGAGCAAAAATGTTTTTTACAACAAAAAAATAATCGACCAAACACAAATTTACCCACAATTTGGTGGGGGGTGTTCCACTCAGCCTATGAAATTTCTTGCAAGTATAAGATTTATTTGGAGCTAAAAATAAGGATGTCTTTTTTGATACGCAGTTAAAGATCTGTCTCCGTCTTTATCCCTCAATGAAACTCCTATTCAAAGTTTAGGAAATAAGACTTATAACCTTATGTTGAAAAAGTAATCAAAGAAGTCACTAAAAATTTAACAGAGAAAGAGGAAAAAACATGTGCTAATCAAAGAATTACCTCTTCTTACACCAGATAAACTGCGAGTGAGCTCTCCATTGTAAATGTAGTCAAACCTTTTTTAAAGGAAGTTTTATCAACCACAGTCAAGCTTACAGAACTAAAAGTGGGAGATTGCAACATCACGGGGTTTACTGGCTTGACCATGTAATACTACCCTTGTGAAATACTGCAATGTGGGAAAAAGTTTCATCATCCTTATCTTCAATAATCACCACACCGGAGGAACATGTTGGTGCTTGGAACAGTCTTCACTTTGTCTCTTCATAAATAAATCATCCTTTTATTTGCAGATAAGTGAACCGAGACCTCTGTGTCCCTTCTCTTAGAATAAATAAAGATCGAAAGAAAAAGAAATCAATCTAAGACAAATTACTGTGTCCAGCTTGAGAATAACAAAAGATAAAATACACAGTTATGAAACGTTACCCTAAGCTAACTAAGCTTTCTTTAGGATTTTGCTCTCATTTTAAGAGGTGATTAGGAAGGAAAATAAATGTCAGGGCAGTCTGAAAGAAAAAAAAAGTATTTTAAGATTTTAAACTGAAAGAAATCTCATACTGATGTTAAATTTGTTCTGGTATGTGTGTGAGAGGCAGACTTTAGAATGAGGAGCTCTTACTTTATGTTCTCCTTTCCTCTGTGTTGTCTTCTCTGTAGAGAAAGAGCGCCGCGTGAAAGCCAACGCGTGGGACTACAATGACAGGTTCTCTTATGCCGTAAGTTACCTGCATTCAATTTGCTTTAAGCGTCGACTGTGGGGTTCCATCTGTGCTGTTTCTAACGATGTGAATCTTCAGGATAATCGCATCAAAACCTCAAAATACAATATCTTCACCTTCCTGCCCATCAACTTGTTTGAGCAGTTCCAGAGGGTGGCAAACGCGTACTTCTTAGTGCTCTTAATACTGCAGGTAGGAAAAAGTGCTACTGATTGTGTCCGTAAACTATAATTTGATTGATGTAGGAAACAAAGAGGGCTAATGCAAACTTTGTTCACAGTTAATTCCAGAAATATCCTCCCTGTCCTGGTTCACAACCATCGTGCCTTTGGCTTTTGTGCTCGTGATCACGGCTGTTAAGGACGCCACAGATGACTATGTTAGTTTTATTGTTTATTTCTTACAATTTGTTTGAATGTTATTTTTTTGTAACATCTCTTCTTCAAATTTGTAACCCCTTTTTAAAAATTTCAGTTCCGATACAGGAGCGACCAACAAGTCAACAACCGGCAGTCACAGGTTCTCATCAGAGGAAGGTACTTTATGACGTTCCTTTGCGTTTCTCATTTACACACCCAGTTCTGAAAAAGTTGGGACGTGTGTATAAAATGTAAATAAACAGAATGCAATAAAAACAGATAACATATCAAATGTTTCAGCTGAGAAAACATTTAAGAAGAAACTTTAAAAAACAAAACAAGACCGTGTCGAATTTGATGACAGCAACAAGGACAAAAAGGTTGTGACGGAGACCAGGTGATGGAGGAATATCCCATTCTTGTCAGATATTAGATTCTAGCTGCTTGGCTTTGTTGTATTTTTCAATTCATAATGCGCCAAATATGTGAAATTAGTGAAAGGTCTTGACTGGGTCAGATCAGCAACCCAGACTCTTCTATTATGATGTCATGCTGTTGCAGCAGACCTTTATGTACCTTTCGATCCTCCTGGTGCCTTTCCAGATGTGAAAGCGGCCAGTTCCATAGGCACTGATGCGCTGCCATACCATCAGAGATGCATGCTTTTGAACTCAGTGCTGATAACAAGCCGGATGGTCCCTTTACTCTTTAGACCAAAGGACGTGGCGTCCATGTTTTCCAAAAAGAATTTCCATGGTAGCATGAGGCATTAAAAATGGACTGCTGTCTGAACATGGACAGAAAAAAGGTCTGCTTAGATTTTACCATGTGCACTTCACATTTTCATGCTTCTCCACCATTTTGGAATCCTTGCATTCTGTGATCATTTACATTTTACACAGTGTCCCAACTCAACTCTGGAATTGGATTAGTAGATGCTTTCCTGCAGCAGCTACATTTACAGCTATTTCTAACCTTTTGTGTTTCCTGTTTTTCAAGTTTGCAGAACGAAAAATGGATGAATGTTCGAGTAGGGGATATCATCAAACTAGAGAACAATCAGTTTGTTGCTGTGAGTAAAGTGTTGCTGCCACACTGTCACACTACACGCTAGACTGTAATATCAGCCTTTTAGATTAACATGTAGTAAAGAAAATAGGTTCTTTTGGGAGAAATGGGGCCAGCTGAGTGCTGTTGCAGGTTCAGTGATGCAGAAATTGATTTATTGCCTTTTTTTCCACCGCTGAGTAATTTTGTATTGGATTCACGCACAGGCAGACATCCTCCTTCTCTGTAGCAGTGAGCCTTATGCTCTGTGCTATGTTGAGACTGCAGAGCTAGATGGGTAAGTTCTGCGCAAGGTATGAAAAGTAAGACCGGAGCAATTGCACAAGACAATGAGCACAAAAATTGCACACATATATTTAATTTGATGCTTAGCAAAAATAGCCAACTTTTCTTTGTCTTCCTTTTTTTTCCCCCTCCAGAGAGACCAATCTAAAAGTCCGTCAGGCTTTAACTGTTACCTCAGATTTGGGAGACATTTCTAAACTGATGGACTTTGATGGTGAGATGATGCCAAAGTTTTTATTTTCACATTTTCTCTAACAAATCATTTGCTGATGGACATTTGTTTGTTGCATTTTGTCTACTTATATCTAATTATTTGTGACAGTTTGATCAGTCATGGCTGATGAATCTTTTTCTTTTTCTTCCCTTGTTCCTCAGGAGAAGTCATTTGTGAGCCTCCAAACAACAAGCTGGATAGGTTTAATGGAACATTATACTGGAAAGGCAATAAATATCCTCTGGATAATGAAAAAATGCTTCTGCGGGGCTGTGTACTCAGAAACACTGAGTGGTGCTTTGGAATGGTCATATTTGCTGGTAATAGTTGGTTTTTAAGGGTTTTATTCTCCACATCCATTAGCTGCGTCTATATTTTTCTTCTTTGCCTCGATGAAAAGGTCATGGACAGTCTTATTAATATTCTTTCAACACTGAGGGTTGTTTGTGCGTCTGCCCAACAGGCTCACAAACCAAACTGATGCAGAACTGTGGAAGGACCAAACTGAAAAGGACCAGTATTGACAAACTCATGAACACTCTGGTTTTGTGGGTAGGCTGATTTTAGTAACTCTGCTATGCATTTTGCGATACTAGTATGGGCTGATGATTGTGGCTTGGTTGGCTATTTTATAGACAGATGTGTGATATATTTCTCTTTGAAAAGCTGGCGTTCCACAGTTACATTCACTGGTTTTAAATGTCACATTTTGCACCTTTTACTACAGATATGCTCATATATGCATATGCAACATACGACTTTATGTGATGCATCTTTGGGAACAAAAATATGTACACTTCTCTTTTTTCAGATTTTCATCTTCCTTATTTGTATGGGAGTTATTTTGGCAATTGGACACACTATTTGGGAGACGTATGTTGGGAAAAACTTCAGAGTGTTTTTGCCGTGGGACACGTTTCAGATTAGCGCTGTTTTCTCTGGCTTCCTCACCTTCTGGTCCTACATCATCATCCTCAACACTGTTGTGCCCATCTCGCTGTATGTCAGGTAAGCACCTATGCAGTCATCGTATAAGTCATTTTCAAATTAAGGCAATCACACTCACCAGGAAGTTGGTAAATAGTTGTATTGCTCAATAAACCTTCTTCAGTGTGGAAGTCCTGCGACTTGGTCACAGTTACTTTATTAACTGGGACCGGAAGATGTACCACAGCCCGGTGGGCACTGCAGCCAAAGCTCGCACCACCACCCTGAATGAGGAGCTGGGCCAAGTGGAGTTCATCTTCTCTGACAAGACAGGCACCCTCACCCAGAACATCATGGTCTTCAGCAAATGCTCTATTAATGGACAGATGTATGGTATGGAGCTTTAGTACTAGTGGTCTCTTACTGGGTTAAAACACTAGGCTAATTAGCCTCTTAGTTAAATTGGGCTACTCTTCAACAAAAAACTGCTGAACAGTTAAGGATGGGAGCTGTGTGATCAATAAGTCTAAATGTTTTTTGTTTTTTTTAGTTTGTTCACCCTAAAATATTAAAATTGTTTAGTCAAATATACTGTAGCAGACTTCAGGGGGTAATGCTGGACTTGTGCAGTCAGGTCCCTTTCTTAAGTGTTCCTAGATTCAGATTCAAGTGTGCTGAGGCTGCTTTTGGTTACCGCGCTCCTGTTCTTTGGAACCAGCTACCTGCTGATCAGGGATCAATGTCATCTGTGCGACATTCAAAAACAGGCTCAAAGCCTTTTTGTTCACACAGGCCTTCAGTCAATAGCTGTGTGTACGTGCTTTAACCCCTTAACGCCTAGCGTATCATATTTGAAACATGGGGTTTTGAGACTTCTACATCATTAGTGAGACCCCCCCCCCCTTGAAAAACCGAAATAGATTGCACAATATGTTTTTCAGCAATAAATAACAACATTTTCAAAAAACTTGAATTTTCTGGCAATTGTTTCATGGTTCAGGCTTTAAGGGGTTAAGGGGCATTGTAAACCTGCAGAGGTTTTTATGTTTTTCTCTTCTGTGTTAAGCACATTGTGTTCACTTATAATCAGATGTGCTATATAAATAAAACTGCCAATGTTACTTTTATGTTTTTAGGTGATGTCTATGATGAATTTGACCAGAAGGTGGAAATTACAGAGGTGAGCAGATTGAAAAAAATAGAAATTCTTTCTCTTTCTAGTGAGACAGATGTGACACAATCACTGCGCTGGTGCTTTAATGTGCCCTTAGAAAACAGCCTGTGTGGATTTTTCCTTCAACCCTCTCTGCGACAGAAGGTTCAAGTTTTACGACAGCAGCCTGGTTGAAGCCATCAAAATGGAGGATCCTGCAGTGCAGGAGTTTTTCAGGCTGCTGGCTCTGTGTCACACTGTCATGCCAGAGGAGAAGAGTGAAGGTAAACATACAGGATCCAGAAACTGTAGCAGTAATAATTCAAATAACTCTGATTCACTGATGTGTTTTTTTGATTGGGGTTTATGTTCAAATGAAGGAAATTTGGTGTACCAGGCCCAGTCACCTGATGAGGGAGCGCTGGTCACTGCGGCGCGAAACTTTGGGTTTGTCTTCCGGGCGCGAACCCCAGAAACCGTCACACTGTGTGAGATGGGACGAACCGTCACCTACCAGCTTCTGGCCATACTGGACTTCAACAACGTGCGCAAGAGAATGAGTGTCATTGGTTAGGTCTTCACTTATAACAGCAACGCCCCGATTAATTCACAAGTAGTCATCATGAAACTCTGTGGACAATAATTACAAAATAGCAACACAAGGCAATATGTCTGATTATTTTGTACCTACTGACTATTTAGATGACAGCCTGTGTGCAGTCTATAATAATACATGTATTATTTGTCCTCTTGGTTTGTTTTGTCTTGTTATATAGTGAGAAGCCCAGAAGGCCAGATTAAACTCTACTCCAAAGGTGCTGACACGATTATTTTTGAACGTCTGGATCCATCCAGTGAAAACCTTATGTACACTACCTCAGAACACCTCAGTGTAAGTGTTATCAGAGTGGATAACATAATGTCTCCTTCTTTGTAAATAATTGGGCTGTGAATTATGCATCTGGATCGCAGATTTAATGATTTGTTCTCTTAGTCAGATGTTTATTTTTCCATCGTTTTAATGCAGGAATTTGCTGGGGAAGGGCTTCGAACATTAGCTCTGGCCTACAAAGACC
This sequence comes from Etia nguti, assembly GCA_015106755.1. Lineage (NCBI taxonomy): Eukaryota > Metazoa > Chordata > Actinopteri > Cichliformes > Cichlidae > Etia > Etia nguti. The sequence continues at coordinate 33,075 of VUQG01045736.1, forward strand.
TCGATGAAGATTATTTTAAAGTTTGGATGAAGAGGCTTCTCTTTGCCAGCACTGTAATAGAGAATCGCGAAGATCAGCTTGCTCTCCTCTACGACGAGATCGAACTGGGCATGAAGGTAAAATTGACATGCTTTTGTTTACACTCCTAAAGCAATCGATCCCATTTAGTCCTGCTGACTCACTGCTGACTTTGTTGAAGCTTCTAGGAGCCACGGCAATTGAAGACAAACTTCAGGAGGGAGTTCCAGAGACCATCGCCTGCCTAAATCTAGCTGACATTAAAATCTGGGTCCTTACAGGAGATAAACTAGGTACTTGTGAATGATGACTTTAATATTGGCTGGATTGTCCATGGAAAGATACATAGCTGTAAACTGTTTAATTTTATTAGAGACAGCAATGAACATTGGCTACTCCTGCAACATGCTGCGAGATGACATGAATGAGGTGTTTGTTATCTCTGGCCACACCCTGCAGGAGGTGCAGCAGCAGCTCAGGTGACATATTATATATTTTTTACTTTTAATTCACATTTAGGGTGGTATTCTCTGAATATTAAATGGCCCATTTATAGAAAATCTGTGGATTTAAAATGCTAAAAAATTGTCTTGACAAGGATTCTGGTGTGATTCACTTTTACCGCCTTTCGTCTTTCCTCAGGAGTGCCAAAGAGCACATCCTCGGCCTGAGTCGAGTGAGCAGTGCAGGGCATGTTGAGAAGACGGATGCGTTTGCAGACGATTCTGTGTTTGAAGAAGCTATAATTGCAGAGTATGCCTTAGTTATCAATGGACACAGTCTGGTAAGAGAACAATGAAAAGAGATTTCATGGAGACTGCCTTTAATTAAATGCTCATTTCTACTTCTGCGCTTGTTTTTGTTTTGTTACTGATGCCCGTTGGTTTCACACTGTTTGCTAAATGGCTCCGATGTTCTTTGTTGAGTCTGCTGCGTCTCTGCCTGCTGCCGACTGAACAAAGTCTGCTATAAGCAGAGAGAAGCTCTGCTGCTCTGCCCTCGGCTCTATTACAGGATTTTATTAACATCATGTTGCACGCGAGCTGCTCTCTTGCTGTGCCCCGGGCAGAGTGCGTGATGCACACAGGGATGTTGCTTAGTGTCCCCTCCGCAGGGGGTTGATGTTACAGTGTGGTAATAATAGGTTTAATAGGTGTGGTGTGGGTATTATGCCCTTCAGGCTCATGCTCTGGAGCCCCAGCTGGAGCACATCCTGTTGGATTTGGCCTGTCTATGTAAAACGGTGATCTGCTGCCGGGTCACGCCGATGCAGAAAGCTCAGGTGGTGGAGCTGGTGAAGAGGCACAAGAGAGCCGTCACCCTGGCCATAGGAGACGGAGCCAATGATGTCAGCATGATCAAGAGTGAGTTTCAGATCATCCACGTGTGGTGTGCATGTAGTATGTACTACTATTACAAAGTGAAGGATGAAATTTACAAATAAACATCTGAAACAAAATATCAGGAGACATCGTCTTCGTGTTATCAAGAAAATATCACAAACTGATGCGGATGCATATTCTTCTGCATCCAAGGACTCAGTTCATGTGTATGTAGAGGGAGCTGGTAATTCCGTTATGCTTCGAAGGGAAATTTTGCTGGCATGGTTAAAGATCACAGGGAACGCTCTCTTGCAGGTTGAGAATGCCCACATACACAGGGAACAAGGGTCACTGAAAGATTTTTGTAAACTATGTGAATCATATAATATGACTTATGCAGTCAAACTGCTGAATACTTACTGTGATGATTCTTGGATGAATGTGCCAAAACTCAGATTGTTCATATTTTCTGCCTAACAGATTTTTTTTTTGTATACGATACAATAGTGAATTCATTTACAATGCCCTCCCCTACCCCAACACTTTACAACCAGCCGCACACTGTGTAAGTGGCTGGTTGTAAAAACATTTCTTCATTTATAAAAAACACAGTCCAGACTGTTATTTAACAATGTTTGTGAATATATTTCCAGAATCTTGCCATTTCGGTCACTGGTAAAAGCTGTTTGTAATGACGAATATTTCAGTTTTGAAGGTCAGTACTCCACACACTGTGTTTCTTATTCAGCTGCTCACATCGGTGTTGGGATCAGCGGACAGGAGGGGATGCAGTCTGTTCTGGCCTCAGATTACTCCTTCGCTCAGTTCCGGTACCTGCAGAGGCTCTTGCTGGTTCACGGACGCTGGTCTTACTTCCGCATGTGTAATTTTCTGGGATATTTCTTCTACAAGAACTTCGCCTTCACCCTGGTGCACTTCTGGTACGGTTTCTTCTGTGGCTTCTCAGCTCAGGTGAGAAAACTGTAATGAAGCCTTCAAGCATATTTGAAGGGTTTTTTTTTTATGTGTGTGTTGAGTCAATTATGCATGCCAACTGTCAGGTCTGGTTTTGTGGTGAAGTCACAGAGGCTGACCTCAGGACCACTGGAATAAATGTGTCTCCTTCTGAGTCTGAGAAGCCACGAGTCTTGTCAGTAGTGTCTTTTATCTAATTTAGGAACAGACTGAGTCCCTTTTGTTCCTAATAGACTAAAGGTGAAGGAGATGTGTTCACTTTGTCTGGAAAGAAGAGTAGTCAGCAGAAGAAATGTAGAAATAATCTAAATGTTCCCTGTTGGAGGACAGTCTTCCCAACCGGGGACAATACAGTCTGTCAAACCTTCTCCTGGTCCACCAGTACAGATAGGTTTACTTATGTAGAGTTTTCGAAAGTAGAAGAGGCAGAGCCTTCAGCTATCAGGCACAGCTATGCACTTTGTCAGGCAGACGCCCTCTCTGCTTTTAAGGTTTCTCTTAAAACTTTTACATAGATCTTAAAATTAGGGTTGTTTCAGGTGATCCCGAACCATCCTGTAGTCATGAATGTATAAACTCAGACTGCTAATGTACTTGTTTTGTTTTTTCCAATTTATTTTGATCATGTAAACAACATACAGAAAGTAATTTAGAAAGATAAGAAAAAAAACAATACAAAATAAAGCAAAAAAAAGATGCCAATATCGCTGCACCTATTCTGATTCCGTTTAGATATCGAAAAGAAGTGGGAAGAAGTGCACACTTATTTAATCCCACCTCTTCTCCACAAGTTATTTCGTTAAGATTTATCCAGCGTCTTATTATTATAACCTGAAATATACGATATGCACAATGTATACAAATAAAATAAAAAGAATCTGAGCTGCAAAAAGCTATATACATATTTATACAATTACAATTTAGAATGCTTGTTTTTACAGATCCATAACTTTACCTCCACACATCAAAATCAAATACCTCCAGTTTAGGATGGCTAACTGTGAAAATCTGGATAAGCAGAATTTGTAAGCATAACTTAATAAACAAAGAGAAAGTCAAAACCTTTCTTTTCTTTTTATCTTGTGAAAACAACATTGTTAAGCCTCTTTTTGAAGTGCTTTATGTTTGGAGATTGCTTCAGGTCCCCTCTCAAACTGTTCCCCAGCTCACGCCACACCAGTGATAATGTCACAGAAACACAAAAACGTTCCAGATAGTACACACATTCACAGTTTTGAATTTGCAAAAACTCCTTAAATTATAACTTCATCCATTTACAGAACGCATGGTTTGAATATTTCCTGGTATTTGATGTTTTATTGCTCTGAACAAAATTTGTGCTGTTTGGAATTTCAATAGATTTATACATTACATATTTCAAGTAGTAGTTCAAGTGAATTTGCACGATCCATAACATTTGCATTGTGAATGATTTAGACTGCCTTTTTTTAGAATAAAAAGTGAATGTAATTTACTTTTATAGTTATTGTACCACAGACTCTAAATAAGGTGAAACCAGTGAACTATTGGATGCTATTGACTTTTGTCCATGTTCTTCCAGTTTGTGTTCAGTCTTGTTTTCCTTGATGCCTCTGTCCTCCTCTCTGCTCTCATCTTTTCTTTGTTCTCTTCGATATTGAGCTGGAAGAAATGTTCATGCATGAGACCTCCCGCTCTTCTGAATGTTTGTCCTGTATGGTTGGAAAAAACCCTGCTCTAATAAAATGTCCTCTTTCCACAGACTGTGTATGACCAGTGGTTCATCACCCTCTTCAACATTGTCTATACATCGCTGCCAGTACTAGCAATGGGACTTTTTGATCAGGTAATAATAGATCTTGTACAAAGTTAAAGTATACTTAAGTTTTATTTCAATGTGGCTATGCACATTTTAAAAATTTGCACAAAAAGCTAACTTTTTTATTTCAGTAGTATCTCTTTAATGGTAAGCTCCTGAGCCATCTCATAGTTTAATTTTGTTTCTTCTTTTCAAGATACTGTCAAGTCATTCAGGTGAATATTTTATTACTGTTGACCTCTTTCACTGTGTCATGATTGATAAACCCATCCGACGTACCTAAAAGTCTAACCCTACAGGAGGTTCTACCTTAAATTTAACCCATGTGATTAGTGTTACTAATCCCAATTTATACTCCACACTCATCCCCTTTAACTGACCATCTATCATAAAACTGCTGCAGAACATTTTCCTTAGTATCCTCCCATCATTTAATTTATTTCTTATTAAAATAAAAAAAGAGTCTATCATATCATGCTCATGCTTTGTCTGTTTTCTAAAGGATGTCAATGACCAGAACAGCCTTCGCTACCCAAGTCTGTACAAACCCGGCCAGCAAAATCTTCTCTTCAACAAGCGTCAGTTTTTCCTGTGCACACTGCAGGGGATGGCCACATCATTCCTGCTTTTCTTCATTCCCTACGGGGCTTTCCCTCTCATGGTGAAAGAAGACGGCTCCCCCTTTTCAGACCAACAGGCGTTTGCTGTCACCATAGCAACGTCGTTGGTCATTGTTGTAAGTGTTCAGGTGAGACTGTAAATATCACAAAATGCTGCCAAAACAGGACTGCTAAATGAAAAGAGGGTCTTTTTTTATCATGGTTTGATGCACGTCTGCTCCTAGATTGGACTCGACACGCACTACTGGACTGCAGTCAATCATCTCTTCATATGGGGGAGCCTGATGGTGTACTTTGCCATATTATTTGCAATGCAGAGCGATGGCTTATTTGGCATTTTTCCGAGCAGCTTCCCATTTATCGGTGAGTCTGGTTCAGCGTGGCACACGCAAGAAAATGACGCTGATATGAGAAAATTGCATTTCCGTTTATTCCTCCTCAGGCACGGCTCGTAACTGTCTGTCAGAGAAGAGTGTGTGGCTGGTTATTCTGCTCACCACTGTGGTGTGTGTTATGCCTGGCTTAGTCGTCAGGTTCCTCAGAGTGGATCTCTTCCCGACGTTGACAGACAAGGTACAGCAACTGCAAGTTTACTCAAAATACTTTATTGAGATATTGTACAATAAAGTTTACAAAATAAGGGAAACACAAAAACTGGTTACATTGAAGACAGAACAAAACTTCTCACGTTAATACATAGGTAAAGAAAGTTAACAGAACACCACAACCCGGGAGGGGCGATTAATGCTAACAAAATCTTTACTCGCAAACCACACAGAAGTTAGCTGTAACACAACTGAATATCACATTCCCATTAACATCGTTGGACCTCTATGGAATAAGCAAATCTGTTAGTCAGCAGGAATGTCCTTAAATTGAAGGTTAGAGGAGTTTGTCAGAAAAAGACCCCAGATTTTATCAAATTTGCCATTTTGATTCTGGATGGAGCAGTGGATCTTTTCAGGACTGAGACATGACATGAGATCAGCAAGCCACTGAACATGGGTGGGCGGGGCAGCAGCCTTTCACCTCACTAAAATGGTACGTCTAGCCAGGAGGGAACCAAAGGACAGCACCTCCAAACTTCATGTTGCCTTCAGATTTGCTCACTTTGTAGACCCTTGTGAAATGCAGTGGTGTAACGCACACTGGGGTGATGCTTGATGCTGTTGCCAGGAGAACAGCACTTGTCTGAGAGTATTAAATTAAAGTATAAAGTTTGGCGCTGGGGGCTTTTCAGGTTTTCTGGTTTTGGGCTCAGTCCTTTAGTTTCAGTTAAAGGAACTCTTAATGCTTCAGCACACAAAGACATTTTGGGCAATTTCATGCTCCCAACATTGTGGGAACAGTTTGGGGACGGCCCCTTCCTGTTACAAAATGACTGCACGCCAGCGCACAGAGCAGTTTTATGAAGATATAGATGAGCCAGTTTGGTGTGGAATAACTTGACCGGCCTGCACAGAGTCCTGACCTCAACCTGACATAACACGTTTGCGATGAATTAGAGAAGAGATTGTGAGCCAGGTGGAAAGGCTTCGCAGATAGTTCAAGCTGTTATAGCTGAAAAGGGTGAGGTGACATCATATTAATCCCTTTGGATTAAGAATGGGATGTCACTCAAGTTCATATGGATGTGAAGGCAGATGAGCGAATGCTTTTGGCAATATAGCGTATACTTGGCTAATAATACTTTGTACTTTTTAAATTAGATTTAGGTCTTTGCTTTGTACAGTGGGGACTTTTTGTATTTAATACCCATATGTCTTGTATTTACATAATTTTCCCATCACTGATGTATTTCCACAGGTTCGTCGTCTCCAACAGTCCAGGAAGAAACAAGGACCTCAGGAACAGAACCTGAGGCGAGTACGCAGGACAAGCTCCCGCCGCTCTGCCTACGCCTTCTCCCACCAACAGGGCTTCGGCGAGCTGATTACCTCAGGCAAAAACATGAGGAGGAGCACAGTCTCTTCAGTTTGCTCCCCCGAAAGAACAGCACAAAGCCACAGCTCCAGCTGGATAGAAAACATGTTAAAGAGGAAGAATGAAGTTTCCTGTGCCTCACCTGAAAGTGAAGGTGGAGCACCAGAAAGCAGCAACAGAGCAATACAGACTCGAAGCAAAGAAAGCACGTAGACTGAAGTCGACGTTTAAGACACTGCATACAGTAAAGGGTACCGTATGCATGGATTCTACAGACCAAGCACAATTTTGGGTGAATCTTTGCTCAAATCAGCTACACAAATGTACCTTAGTTTTTTGTTTTTTTTTATTAGTCTGAGTTGTGCGGACACTGAATGTTATAAATGCCAGCCAAAACATAATTAAACGAGGGGACCATTCCCAAACGAACAAAGAAATTGGCAAACTCTCACTCTGACAGCATGGGTTATTTTACATGACAATATTTCCATGAATTGCAAAAGTTAAAGAAACATTTAGTTGCTCAGAAATAATCCAGTTTGACCTTAGGTTGGTGCATTAGTTTTGTATCATTATAATGGCATGGCCTCTTCTGATTAATAAAGACGTTTCAGTACTTTTAGCTGTCACAAAACAAACCTTTGTGCAATAAATACAAACCCAGTTCCCAAAAAAGTCAGAACGATGTATAAAATGTAAAAAAAAGCAGAATGCAATCATTTGCAAATCTCATATGCCCATAGTGTATTCACGATACACCACAGAAAACTTATCAGATGTTTAAACTGAGGAAACATTTTAAGAAAAACATGCATTTTTAATTTGATGGCATCAACACATGGCCATCTATATCACAATGTAGCATCTGTACTTAAACATCTGGGAACTGACCAGCTGCTGAACTTTTGGAATATTGTCCCATTCTAGTTTAATATAGCCCTGAGGAAATGGCAGCGTTTCTAGATCATGTTCACATTTGTGGATGGCACAGTGAACTGTGTTCTCACACAATGATTTCTGAAACTGTGCAGTGATTTCTGTGGCAGAGTTTTTGGCCTCACCCCCTGCACACAGAGATTTCTCCAGATTCTCTGAATCTTTTGATCATATAATGTATGTAGGTGATGAGACATTCAAGGTCTTTGTGATATTACATCGAGGAACATTATCCTGAAAATTTTCCACAATTTGTAGACGTTTTTTGTTCATATCCAATCATCTTACTGAACCTAATTAGCCACACTTTTATTGTCCCAAGTTTTCTGAAATATGTTGCTGTCATCAAATTGAAATTGAAACAGTATTTTTCATCAAATAGTAAAATGTCTCAGTTTAATCATTTGCCATGCTTTCTAGGTTTTATTGTGTGGGTTTGTGAGATTTGCAGATCATCGCATTCTGTTTTTATTTACGTCTTACACAGTGCCCCAACTCTTTTAGGGCCAGGGTTGTAAATTACAAAAGAGAAGATCGCCCTGTCCACAAGCACAAAAAGCACCATCTTTACAAACTATGCACTGAAACACACTTTCTTCTTAGCATACATCCAAAGTGCTAAAAAATAAGTATTGTAAATAATGAAGTAATGCTGCTGAATAGGATGGTAAGCACAATTAATTACAGATTTTAAACTTTTAATACATTTTACAGTTTGTGGCATACAGCATGCCACAATGACACACTGCTCTGAGATCCATTGCCCTGTGCTGTGCCTTTAATAGTTTCTGTTAATGACAGCTCTCTTCTCTTTAATATTTCATCTTGGATTTGGCCTGAGTATATTTAAGCACAAAGTAAAACTAGAATGCATGGCTTGAGTAAGACATAAGACAATAAGTGAGGTTTGATCATATATCAAAGAAACATCAAAGAATTGGAGAAGTTTTAAAGTTAAAAATGACTTAAACCATCAGTTTTTTTGAAGTAGATAATTGTTCATAAAAGAGATGCAAAACACAGGCCAGGTAAAATATGATATAATAAAGGTTTTTGAACATTTTGCCATTGATGGATTCATAAGGAAAGGGTCACCACAGCAGATTATCTGCCTCCATCTCAGCCTATCTTTAATATCTTCCTCTGTCACACCAACCCCTCTGCATGTCCTCCTTCACTACATCCATGAACCTCCTTCCTCTTTTCCTCCTGTCTGGCAGCTTCATATTAAACTTTTTCCAAAATAACCACTCTCTCTCCTCCACATGTCCAAACCATCTCTTGCCTCTCTCACAAACTTACTTTGGAAAGTGGCCTTCTTTTACATTTTAAGCATTTACTTGATTCATACTTAACTTTTATTATCATTTTACATGAATAACATGTAAAAGCGGCCACTTCCATGTCCTACGAAAACTATTAAAAAATGCCCCTCCCCACATTTCTTTTGCATATGATGCATAGACTTCTAAGCCTCCAACAATCACTGCTCTTTTATAAAGTAAAAAATGTTACTGTGCAGAAGTTGATGTCTAGCATTTGAGCCTTTTGAATGTCTTTAATATACTACAACCCCAACAGTCTGCGTTTCCAGTAATGCACATGGAGAGGTTTTCTTTTTTGCCTTTTAATGTTAGTGTCTGAAAATTTTAATATAGATGAATTTTATACAGCACAAGTTTGGTTTTTGTTGTTGTTGTTTTTCTTAAATTTGCTGTCTTTTTGTTTATGAGAAAAATGTGCAGACAGACAATGACTTCTCAACAAAATCTTACATTAGAACATAATAAAAAGAACATGTTTGAATGCACCACTGAAGCAAATGTTTGGCCCTTATTTTCCAGCATGATCTATACAGAGAAAAAAGGTAAACTTATCAGTCATCATATCAGTAGTCACAAGTATAAGAAAAACCTGTTTATTTCCCTCTATCAGTAACTGAAACTGAATGATTGCGGTATAAAAACAGACATGGATTATGAAGATCACTCCTCGAGGAAAATTGCAGCTCCACCACCTGGCTTTGATACAAACAGACTTTGTTTTTCCATCGCTGCCCTGCGTGGATCAGGGAGGTAGTATTCTTCTCTAACAGCTTGTAAGAAAGACGCCACCTTCTCACTGGGAACCATGGAAACGGCACAGCCTCCCCACCCTGCTCCTGTCAGCCGGGAACCCACAGCCCCTGACTTCCTGCAACCATGAGAAAAAACAAAAAGACAACATTTCAGTATAGTGCTCAGTATGACACTTTAATACTATTACTCCTCTTAGAAAGATGTGAGGAAGGGGTTGCATGTACATCTACAGTCATGCTAGTGGTGTGAGGTTCTACTTACTGTAAGCATTCAGCAAAGAGCTAATGCTAACACGAGTAGAAATCATACAGCCCTTGAATAACTAAGTCCACCCTTACTGCTTCCAAAGGAATTGAGAGGGTAAGCAGCCTGGTTCTGTTATTCTGATGCACTTGATTAATTGATTGTCTTTTATAATTAGAACTGGGACACATGAGAGACTGTATGCAAACTGTATTGTAGTTATAGTTATTATATTATAGTTTGCATTGCAGATTTTTATTAATTTAGGTCTTTTTTTTTTTAAATTTATTTATTTTTTTAGGTAAGAACCTAAATACCTCTAAACACTCATTGGATAACATCCAAGTTTCTCTCCCAGGCTGTGCAGTAGTAGTTTAGTTTGCAGTACTCACAGGCAGATATCCACCAGTTGGTCCAGTTCAGGGCAGCTGCACTCGTAGAGGTCTCTGCAGCTTGCGTGGCTCTGGTTCATCAGCTCTCCCAGTAGCCGCATAGCATCGGCGGGTTCAGAGTCGCACACGCTCTTAAACTGCAGCACTCGTGCAGCTTCCCCGTACACATGTTTGGCTCGCTGGTGAAGCTTGAACTGCGTCACTGAGAGAGAGAACATGAGAAGTGGTCCAGCAAAAACCTTCTTAATCTTAAACCTGTTTTCATGAGACTGGAAATGAAAAAAAAAAAAATCTAATGTGATGGAATAACCAAATACTATCAGCAAAAATAATATATTAAGGGTTGCTTAGAATATATTTACAACTAAGAAAAATGTTATAAAAGAAAAAAATGTAGCTCATTTTGCTCGGGTAGAAGAATTTGGTTGGTTGGAAATTTAGGTCACCTAAATGAAATGCACAGAAAAATATAAAAACCACATTTTAGTTGCAATATTGATTAAAATATGATGCATTTTAGTGTAGATGTACCACAATAATCTGTCAATGTCAAAATATATCAGATTTAGAAAGATGGGGTGGGGAATTAAACTAGATAAGTGCATTAAAAAATCTTAGTAACTTATCAAACCTTTTTTGCGCTCCATTAATGGAGTACTTCACATAGAGCTCCTGCTTTATCAGCGCCCACACAGGTTTTACTTACTGTCCTGAGTGTTAGCGCTGAGCAGCTCTGTTGAAAACTGCTCCGAGGTGACGCCAAGCACCTTGCATATCTCCTCTCTGCTGTAAGGCTCGGGATGCAGCACCTCGTCCACCAGAGCCAGCATCTCCTCCAGGGAGGCCTTCAGCTCCATCTGAACATGAGCCAGCTTCAACAGCCTGCTCGAGTCCACACCCCGCGCCTGGGCCAGCATCTGAGTGCACATCCACCGTGGTGTTAACTTTGAATATTAAAAACTTATCACACATGTTTAAAGTTTACAGGGAAGCGTGAGGCTGTTCATCCCTGTGTTCTTGGGTTAAATGTTGTGCTCTTTTGCCTTTGAAAGAGCACACGAGTCAATTAAACTAAATTCAATATTAAGGGGAAACTCAGGAAATAAAACAACATATATAACAGATATTTCAGGAATGCATCACGGCAACAAATTTCACCTTCGTGGCGATCCGACACTCCACCACACGGATGTTGTAGTGAGAAGAAGCAGCTTTGTTCATCTCCACACAGCAGTTGGAAATCACAAACACGGCACCATCGGGGAGTTTGACATCGGTAGCATGCAGGGGCTGGAACTCTATCAGCTTTGCCTGGCAGACAATTTAAAAAAGTTTAGCCAGCAATATTGAAGTTATTATTTGTTTATTTAGTGTATTTTAGATGTGCCATATTTGCCATCACAGGTCGAGGGGGGTCGGGCTACATACAGTTCCTGTCTCTGCCAGGAATGAAATTGACTGGTCCATGCCTCCTCCCTCTGTGCCAATGTATCGCTCACTTTTGGCACAAATCTCCGCAAGAGTCACCTGGTGAAATACAAAGATTTCCTTGTTTAAGCAACAAATCCAGGAGAATTTCTGACTCATAAGGATTCACATTATATAACAAATTAAACACAATATGGATTAGGAGTCATATTCTTTGTGATTAATGTTCATTACCTGTTGAAAGCATAATTTTTGACTATTACCAGAAGAAATTAATACATGTTTTTGGTTTGGTTACAAAGAAGTTTCACCTTGGAGAGGGACTTTTGGTTTGCCTCCATTGTTACGAGGCCAGAACAACAAACTAAGGCACTAGAACTGGACAGGCCGGAGCTCGGAGGGATCGTTCCATCTACGACACAGGACATCCCCGCTAAATGGTTTAGCCCAAACTTCTCCTGAAAGAAAAATTTTTTAAAAATCAAAATGTATCATTTTACCACTTATGACGCATTTTGTACTTATTATAGTATTCACTTTTGGCCATTCCATAATTTAAGAGTATAGCGCTCATCACAAAGCTTACCTGAATACCTTTAACCCCACAGAGAAAATAATAATACCACTGTGGATCGTCTCTATCTATGGCAATTTCCTCTGAACACGACACACTGAAATCCCTGTATAATGACAAACAACAAGATTTCTGAGAACACACACTCATAATGTACAGCTACCACTCAATAAATTACACAGGCAGAAAACAAACAAACAAAAAATATATATTTGGGGCCATTACTATAAGTGTTCACATCTCACTTGTATTTAGGATTTGCGTTGGCCAGCTGAATCGTCCCTGAATTGTTCACTGACACAGCTGCAAGGATATTCTGCTCGATGGCCATTGGAAGCACAGAATAGCCACAGTAATCAATGTGTTCACCTGTTAATGTGACAAATATGAAAAAGATGTACATGACTGGTATCACTAAAAAAATTCCTGGATAAAAGCTGCAAACAAAATTATAATATTACCACAAATGTTTTACTTTGAAATGAGGTCAAAATGTTAAGAACACCCACTGGCAGAACTACTATTATCTCCAGAGGATATTTATATGGGTATACACTGTATTTATTCAACAGATACAAAATAGATGGAGCATATACAATAATGCAATCAGTCTACAACACATGCCACATAAAGTATGAAATTACCTATTAGGTTTACCCTTCCAGGTGCAAATGCATAGAAGAGAGGAGATTCCCCATACTTTGACTTAAAGGTTTCTTTTAAGTTTTTCATCCTGCAAAATGACAAGAAAAGCAATTAAGTATCATAATATTACACTCTGAGAGTCACTGCGTGACCTGGTTGTTTCTCACCTCTCGTTAGCAGCTATCGTTGTCTTTAACTTGGGCGGGTTTGTGGCCATTTCTACCCGTTTTAAAGTAATTATCAGTCCACTTGTTGTCCGACAGGAGAGCTCAGAGCTTTCACATATCCGGGTTTAGATCAGCTGACTGTCACAAGAGGCTCCCGGATACCAAAATGCTGAACTCTGGTCGGAGCTCAGCTGAGTTTTGCGTCTGTCTACAAAGGAAGAGCTGACTCTGAAGCAGCTGAGGCAGCAGAGGCAAAATGCGGAAGTTAATAGACGGAAAGGGGGCGGCTCTTATGAGTCGACGACCACAAATCTGAATGGAGTAACTCCAAATACTAATAATTAATAATAATTATGAATGGTCATTCATAAATTTAATGCACAAAGTTTCAAAACTTTTTAATTTTTTTTATTTATTTTTTTACAGTAGCCTACTTTAAATTAATTAGCTTTAATGTTAACGTCAATGAACTTCAGTTAAAAAAATAAACAAAAAAACAAAAACAAAAACAAAAAAAAAAAAAAACAAAAAATAAAAAAAAAAAAAAAAAAAAAAAAAAAAAAAAAAAAAAAAAAAAAAAAAAAAAAAAAAAAAAAAAAAAAAAAAAAGAAAAAGAAAAAGAAAAAGAAAAAGAAAAAGAAAAAGAAAAAGAAAAAAAATGTAGCAATGTGAAGCAAGTGAAGTGTATCCTTGGAGTCTGGGGCAACAATAGAGGAAAGCCACACTATTTCTGCAGCCATAAAACAAAGGCAGCTGTAAAGATTTTTTTCAAGATCCTGATAACACAGGTACACTACCTGTTCTCTTCCCCTCAATGACGCAGCTTATTTTCATACATCACCATAAATTATGTCACCTGCTTCCCCTTTCATATGTAAATACAGGAAAGACAAACAAAGAAAGTACAACGGCGATCCTTGCAACTCCAGGCCGAGACATAAGACCAATTAAAAGGAAGACTACTAACAGCCGCCTTCACAGGCTACATTTCTACCTCTAAGGTAGACATGGTGTGTGTGTGTGTGTGTGTGCGTGCGTGTGCGTGCGTGCGTGCGCGCGCACACACATATACAACAACAACAACTGTCATCTCTTACACCATCTCAGAGACAGACAGAGCGACATGACTCTCCTATCTCATCCAACCAGCAGTTCTCATATTCCTGCCACATTACAATATTGATGCAACATATCAAGAGCGGCTAGCGCCCCTTTGAAGTTGTCTTCGGGGGGGAAGGGAGTGAGGAAAATTCCAAATTAAACATTAAGGATGCGAGCATGTTGGCCATGCATTTGGAATGGGATCCATACAGCAATAGATTATTTTGTATTTAGTGGAGCAGCTCCCAGGAGTGTCAATATCAGAGGATTACAGCAAAACACGAAATTAGCATTCAGTCCCCATCCTCTACACAGCTAGGCGTAGCTCTTCATGCGTGTGTGTGTGTGTGTGTCTGTGTAATTATTTGCGTGGTTCTTTAAGCATATGTACCGCACGCTCTGACATTTCCAGGATGATCTAGGTTATACCACATATGGCTACACCTATGCACACCATCACAGTACATCTCGGCCTAAAGGCTTGCTCTTCGTGAACAACAAAGTTTATCAGCAAATGCTTCATATCAGGTTGATGTTGCGAGAGATAGATTGTGAAGAGAAGTTGAAAGTGCGGGTGGTCCTTTTATGAATAAAATGTCAGATTAACCTGGAATAAATCTTGCAGAAAACAAAAGTGAAAGACAGAGGCCTGATTTTGTTCTTGTTTTTTCTCTCAGTAGGTTCAGCTTCACTTGGAGTAAATACTTGATGGAAGGCAGATTCTGGGAATGACCTAACTTGTACCCTGTTACGGCCCCATCTCTACCAGTCTGGCTTCTTCGCCTCACCCACATCTGTTGTCTGTGCCAGTCCAAAAAAAAAAAAAAGAAAAGAAAAAACTAGCCTCCCCTTATATTTGAAATGCAGTTCTGTGGGGGTGGGAGGTTCATAATAGATTACGAGCATTCCATGCATTTCCAGACTGTCAAGAGTGCTGGCAGGAATTCAAAGGTAATATTTTTCTGCCAGAGATAGCAGGATACACACCAGAAAAATGCTGTAATAGTGAGTTCTGCAAACTTAGGGTACTTGCTTAAAATTTTAAATACTGCATTTATTTGGCTTGCAATTACATGCAACCATAGGTGTCTGCAATTACCAATTGATGTTCTTAAGTCTCACCTTTCCTGGGTCATCTTTGGAGCGAGGCACTTTGAGAAAACACTTGTTCAATGACAGATTGTGCCGTATTGAGTTCTGTGGGGGGAAGCAGAGAGAGAGAGAGAGAAAAGGTGAGGTGAGGTGAGTTAACATATCAAAAATAAAAAAATAAAAAATACAAATATAAATCAGATCACATTAACAAGTCTGAAATATCTAAATGTGAGGAATATCACTTGTAGCAGCAAAAAGCAACTTGTTGTTATGAACCATTTAGGTTTAGTCACCGCTCCTGCCGCTTTTTCAAAGCCATCAGATCTGGCTCACAACCATGTCTGGATTCATGTGCAGGAGATCAAATTTATGTACAAAGCCACCAGGACATCCTATCTTTCATCACTGTCCAACAAACTGCATTATGGTTGCACAACATATCAAATTCCACCAGCGCCAAAAATAGGAGCCAGAAGGAATCCCACACTGGGATGGTTGCTGATAGCGGTGCCTGATATTAATTAATGCTTCAGCGGGCTCCTGTGGGGGCAGGAAATAAATTATGTAGATCATTCTGAAAGTTAACTCATTACAGTGTTACAAGCTACTCCACAGTGGTGAAGAGGGAGGTTCATCCAGCTGCCTGATAGGGGAGGCGAGGTGGGCTGAAGTAGCCACAAGGGCTAGAGAGCGATGCTCCAGGCCTGGGTTAACCACCAGCAGTAAGGCCCTCACATCCAGCTGGAGCCAAACCAGCTGAGGGCTTATAAGAGCCAATGGATGCACACGTTTCTCCACTCCACTTTATGGAGTGGTATTGACAGATGGTCACACTAAAAAGCTGTAGGATTCTCTGATGAGTTTAGTGGATGGAGGAGATAAGCTGAGAGAGGGGCACAGGCAGAGACAGAGAGTGAAAGACCCCTAAATGCAAAAGATAGGAGCTGCTTGTTCCACACCAAAGGCAATTATACCACAGGAGGGATGATAATGGCAGGCTGGTCGTAATGCTGCCAATCTCGCTTGTTAAATAATCCTGAAATGCCCATACAATCCAGGAGAAGATTAATGCTTTTTTTTTTTTTTTTGTTTCCTCCAAAATAAAATATACATAGGGAAACTGGCAGTGGAGTGAAAATAATTCTGCCTTTGTGTCATCCACAGGCGATGTTCAGACCTAGCCCTTAGGCCAAGAAAAGCTCCTTTACGACTCTGAGCCATGGTCAAACTCTAAACTCTGAGCTGAGCTCTGCTCCCTTTGCACCACCGGCTGGTCCAATATGCCAAGGACCCTGTGGTTAAACATCCCCTAGCCATAGTCAAGGCTCAACACTTTTCTGACCCTACACTGGAGGAATAAATTTCCCACTTAAGTCAGGACACCGGAGTCAAAGCCCTTACTGTGCCACAGGCTAAATGAGAACTTTCCAGATTACATCTTGACACTTAAAGTTATGACTTCTTTCTTTTTTTTTATTTTTATTTTATTTTTTTTTAAGTGCTTGTGCTGTAGCACTACATACTCCACTTCAAATTTATGAGGACATACCAATCTTCTGTATTTACAATAAATCTCATTGGACAAATGTGCAGGGTGCTCTCTTAACACAACAGTATTATAATCCTCTTCTCTGCTCCACCTCTGGTCATACAGCATATTCCAAGCAGTCCTGGTTTCACTAAAATATGCCCAAAAGGCTTCTTCCATGTACCCATACTGCTTTTTCTAAAAACAGGGAAGAAAAAGTCTCACTGACAATATTTGACTGCAACAAACCGAGCATGAGGATGGTCAGGAGAAAATAAGATTGCACTGAAGCTATTCTGACACATATTGTCTTTCGGTTCAATACAGCTGAGACAAATTCAAGATGGTGTTCATCTCTGTGAAGAGAAGAGCAATCCTATAGGACAGTGTGTGAAATATGAGTAAGGGTGGAGTATCACCCAAATACCTGAAGGAAAACTGAAACTCTCGAGACAAAAAGCAACAGTACAGAACACAATGGTAATAAGAGACACACATCATTCACAGGCAGGCTGTCCCACACTTGCACGCAACACTGTTGACCGAAAAACTCAAAACAAGAGACTATCAAGTGTAAAAATTGTGTTCTCCCTCCCAAAACAGGCACACAAAAAATAACCATCTAAATCATGAACCTCAGAACCCAATAGCACTCATTGCAGAAAAAACACAGACAACATGAACTGTAGACAATGGAATCACAATATTTGACAAATTTATGGTTTATTAAAATCATTCCATGCCAAAAACTTAAATTTACTGATTCACTGCCCAACATTTTTACTACAGGAAACAAAACACAATCATTCTGTTGCTCTCACACACCAAAATAAATTAAAGAAAACCTCTCAAACCGCAGCATCTTGTGGTCACGCCATTATCACCATTCAGGCTTTCACTGTGATCAGACCCATTATGTGGTCTGACTGAAATCCAGCTGCATGCTACACAAACGTGCACTGATATGATGCTGGAACAACTAATCTTAAGAATCAGATCTAAAAAGTCACATAGACTTGACCAAATTACCATGTACGCTGAGCAGCAGTGAGAGCGGCCTGATGGCCAGCAGAGGTTTTACTGAATGACTTTGACGTCTCACTGTTTTACCTCTGTCAGTGCGCCCCAGGGCAGCTGTGGCTACAATGTAGCTTGCCATCACCAGTGTGTGAATGTGTGTGTGAATGGGTGAATGACTGAATGTAGTGTAAAGCGCTTTGGGATCCTTAGGGACTAAGTAAAGCGCTATACAAATGCAGGCCATTTACCATTTACTCTCAGGTGCTCATCGCAGCCCAAGTTGTCTGCACAGGCTCTAAGCGACAGCACCGTTATAAAGGCCTTGCCCTTTTGGTTGCAATTTGTCGCTTGCCTTTTCATATTTCGACTTTGGTCAGGATGAATAAAACAATGCACATGCATAGTGGATGGTGACAAACAGATAAGAGGTTCCCCACTTAGCCAGCCCACGCCACTTTAAAACCCTGAGACATGTCCAACAGGGGAGAGTGAGCCGGGACGTGTATGATGCAAGCTCTACAATGCCATACACCCTTAAGGACCTAAAACCATTTTTCCTTCACAGCTTCTGTGTGTGCGTGTGTCACTTGATGCCAAGGAGGCAGAAGCAGTCTAACTCACACAGAAAGCTGGCTGTATCCATTAAGGACCTTCTACTGGGCCTAAATCATTGATACAGTCAAGCATTCAAAGCCTGCCGTTACATCAGAAGTTTACTTTTTAATGAACTGCTTTAGACACATTTGTCTAAAACAGAAACCAGCAGGCTGCAGGTCATATGCAGGTGAGGGGTACTGGAACAAAAGTGGGGATGTTATAACATTACAACAACACAAGAAGAAAAAGCTAAACAAAAAACACAGAAAACACAACAGTCACTGTATTTGATAGATCATAGCTTCTTTGCTAAGGGGAAGAGAAAGTGGGGAGGAAGACAACAACAGGCTGATGAAAAATTACTGACAATTACCACTAACCATATAAACAGTATGTCACTGTTTGAGCTGCGGATACTGAGATCTACCATTCAGGTCTTTACTTTTAGACAGTGGGCTATAAGTTGGTATAAAGACATAAGTGGCTCAACAGCAGAGGGAAATAAAGTAGGTGGAAGAGGTCAGAGGGTGTTAACAGTTGTACACAAAGTGAGTCAGACAGAGCTCACTGCAGGGGTCCTGCCCAAGTGCTGCCCAGCATACCTGCAGCCCCCACAGAGCACTTCATATCCAACCTCAGTACAAACCTGTGTGTGTGTGTGTATGTGTGTGTGGTTCCATGCATGTGGGATGCCTCCTACACACCTAAGAAAGAAAGAAAGAAAGAAAAAAAAGAAAACCAACACACACACACGCAGAGGAACGTGTCTCCTAACAAATGGCGGTGATTTAACACACCAGGACAGCAGTGGAGGCGTAAGCAGCTCCGCCCTCGCTGTCCCCCCTGCTGAGGAGCGCTGCAGCTCAGCAGAAAGGACCGCCAGGGGAAAGTAGGTCAGGCTGACCTCTGTGCTCGGCGTGTCAAACGTTCAAAGTGAGCTAAAGGGACAGGCCATGTCAGAGCCCTGCTCCTCACAGCTGGGGAGGAGGAGCCACCCCGCGCACATGGTCAGGGACCCAAGGGAGCGGACTTGGCATGCTGGGACAGACATGCGTATGCACACATACCAGTTATGACATAGGGATGAACACAGAGGGAGAGGAAGAGTCACACTGTGCTCCAGCATCAATAAATCAATGCCACTGTATGGGCCTTACTAGTTTCAAACCATCTTTCTGTAACTTTAAGCTTTTACACAAAAACCCCCCCCAAAACAACAACAACAACAAAAAAAAACAAAAGGGGAGGGAAAAATGAATTGTACGTGGGCTCTAACCAACCAACACTCTGCCCATTCTTCTGTTTCCCACAACTAACAACAAAGACATATTAGCCCATTTCTACGTTTTTCTGAAGCATTCCGGAGACCAAGTGAGAGCTGAGATGACCTGGAGGTGCTCTTAAAGTGTTTCGATTAAACTCCATCGGAGAGAAACTTAAATGCTGCTGGATTTGCTGCCTTTGTGATCAAAGTGTTCTCCGTAGCATTGCAGTGTGTGAGAAAATAAGCAGGGGTAAACGTTGTCAGGAGCCAGTGGTTAAACATTACAGTGACCTTCACCACAGTGGCTGCTCATAAAGGCAAACATTCCCAATAAAAATAAAAAAATAAAAAATTATTCCTGAGTTCAATTTACATTTTTACAAAAGAGCAGGTCTTCAGAGAAAAAGTAAAAGCATGCAGTTTCAAGCTGAATGTAAGGAAAGGTTAGTTCAGGTGACACTGCCTACGCATTCCCAGCATCCTTCCAGTTTTAAGTTTATCCCATTTTGTATGAAATCAACATGTCTTTTCACATTAACAATGATAAAGAAGACAGAATGTACCACAGGGCTTTTAGAGTAGGAAAAAACCAGTCATGTAAAAATACTATTCAGGCCTGTTGCCACATTTAATATCTTGTATGAAGCATCTGTACAGAAGAGGGAGAGGAGAACGACAAACTAGACAAACTAAAGCAAACACCCTTGCAAGTACTATCGCTAGAAAGATGGGACCTCAACCTCTGACTGACCTGTTGCCAAGTCTGAATGACGAACCAATACAAAAGACTTGAGCTATTGCTGAGATGGATGCTTCAGATCTGTTCAGAAATAGAGAAATAAGATCTCTTGGGTGAATGAATTGTAAGAGGGAGGGAAATAACTGGTCATTGAGTGGATAAGTGAGTAAAACAAACGGAAAGAAGAGACTTAAAGATACACCATATAGCTGAGCATATGTTGGTGTACAGCTGAATGAACCAGAGCTTTTGCTGAAAAGAGGGGCAATGTCATACTAGAGAGCAGCAAAACGGCACAATTCAATAAAAGTGTATATAATATTCAATGTGGATGTCCATCTGAACAATAAAGCATTTCTTTCTTCTTTCTTCAAGCATTTGCTACATGACCACAATCCTGATGTCTGCACTCAATACCACGTCAGTAAAATGACTGA
This sequence comes from Etia nguti, assembly GCA_015106755.1. Lineage (NCBI taxonomy): Eukaryota > Metazoa > Chordata > Actinopteri > Cichliformes > Cichlidae > Etia > Etia nguti. The sequence goes on from VUQG01045736.1 coordinate 53,975, forward strand.
CAAAATAAAAAACTCCAAATTAGCTGAAAATTAAAAGGAATTAAAAATACATATTTAAAAAAAATAAAATAACAGAAAATTCAGCAACAATTGCAAAGCATATTAAAACCTGAGTTTCCAACAAAGAGGACAAAATGAGTACTGAAATGCCAATGAAATTGCCAATCAATAAAAAACAAATATTTAAAAACAATATTTTTTTTTTCATGATAAAAAGGAAGATTTCTCAAATGGGGTTGGTAGCATTGCAAAATATATGGTAACCTGACTCTTTATTTTTAGTTAAATAAAGCAATATAAGAAGTTAGAAATATATTGTAATGTAATGTAATGAGCATTCTCATCATTTGCAAACACATAGTGAAAGAAAACAAACAAAATAATCGGCATGTTTATTGATAATTAACCTAAACCCAGTTTATCGCTGCAATAAATACCATTGTGTTACATAAAGGGTGTGGAACCTGCCGCTCCGGAGCCACATGTGTTTTTTTTCTCCCCCACTTCCACTGGCTCCCTGTGAGAATTATTTAAAAAAAAATTAATAGTGAATATGTCAATGAACAATGGTTTACTTTATTTAGCATCCTCCATTTTTTTTTTATCCTTACTTCAATTATTTACATTCTCCAACTGTAAAAACATGTAGCCTAAAGACTGACTTTTTTTTTTTGTTTCGTCCACTTTTCTGAACCTCGGTGGCAGTGTTTAGCAAGAATGCATGCATAGAAATGCTGCAACTTGCCTTAAGTATGGAGTTCATGTTCAAAAAAAGAAAAACATATGGAGTAAAATAGAGAAATAAAGAACAGTGCATTCACTGCCAATGGTGCTGGCTTCCTGGTATTCTCAGTGTGCAGCCAGACTTTTGCCAAAATTAAATTAATACTGCCTTTTCCACCCACTTTTACCATTTTAAAGTTATTAGGATAACAACTGTTTTATTTATTATCAAGTACAGATTGCACTTGCTAGGCTACTTTTAATTTGATTCATTTTCACAAACGCAGGCAAAGACTGATGGTGGCCTGCATAGCTTTATATCTGTTTCAAAGTAGGCCTGTACTTGCCAGTTTTAGTGACCCTATTGATTTTTTCCTCCACTTCACAGTTGTTCTTTGTTGTAGTAAACATAACATAAAAAGGCAAACCATTTTCATTGTTTTATAATATTATAAATGAAAAAAAACAGAGCATTGTAAACTAGCCGGTTAAACAAACCGTGTCACCTCCATCCTAAGGCTGAAATGTAAAATTATTTTTTTTCTGGTCAAAAATTGCTCAAAACTGGCTCTACTGATGTTGCTTACCCGTATATCAAACAAATATCAGAACACAATAACTATCACATTGTAGTACTACTAGTGTTGTAGTAATTTCCACACTTGCCTAACAAGCAGAAGATCCCCGGTTCGATTCCAGGAGGAAACAAAACCATTTGCGGTCATAACAGGAAGCGCTTCCACACGTAAAAATCTACCAAATCAACTACGCAGAGCTACCTGCTGCGATGGCCCCTTGTGAAAAGGGAAGACCCAAAAGTAGCTTTAATTATATAAACTTTTAATTCTATTTGAGTCAAATAACCTAATATACATAGTATTTTTCAAAAATACAATATGCATGCATTTAAGATATGCTGTGACAGATTTTACTACTAGTACTACTACGACATGAGGACTGTGATTGGGAAGGAAGGAAGAAAAAAGAAAGAAAATGGGTGACAATAAAGAGCAGTAAGAAGTGATAGCACAGCTCAAAAAGAAGGAAATGGGAAGTGAATCTGTACAGAAACAATAACACACACACACACACACACACACACACCATCATGCACACAGGTAGATTACTGTATTTTTAGGCCTTTGTTATTTCATATGGACCCTGTGACATGCCCACCAACACAGAACATACTCCTCAGCCTTGGGGATCTGCACAGAGGCCACGAATGTAGCACCTTCGCTGTCTATTTGTAGTGGGTGTGGGAAGGCATGTGGGATGCCACAGCATTTGCTCAGCTAGGCACTGCTAAAAAAATGCTTAAAACACATCCTCGGACACACATACACAGGTAGAAGAAGGTAGGTTCGTCCAGGTGCACCAGATGAATCAGCTAGCTACAGTAGGAGAGCTGTAGCCTTGAGGATGTTGAAACAAGGTTCTTGTGATTGATTTGATGAAAATCTGCTATGTGATGACAAAGGAGGATGCTGTATTCTTCACTTTCAGCGTTCTGAACATTAAAACCGCCACCCCCCTCCCCCTCCCCCCTCCTGTTTTACCCCAGACCCTCAAAGAAGTGAGACAAACATTTGCTTTGCTAGTGGCTGTGAAGTTAAGTCTTTGGCTTCAGTGACACAAGTATTTTCATTAAGCACCTATTACAGACGCATCTAATTCCATTTAGCTCTACCTAAACCCTTGCTGAGTACAGTGACCCCTCCCTCGCTGACACTACACTGTCAGACTCAAGAAGTCTGCCAACACAAGCCGCCCAACACACTGCGAAGCTCTCTCACATCTACCACAGCTACCGAGAGACCTAAAGCCCACACTCAAATACCAATGAAGTCAACTATAACGATTTTCAACTCATTTTTTTAAAAACCATCTTCAAAGGCATTTGATCTGCCTCCCTTGGCATCTAGTAGTAATGTGTTGGCATGCTGGGCTTTAAATCCCTTAGTCTCTGATCTTTACTCACTTGTATGTACTTTTAATAAAACATGAAGAGTGTGCTTGCTTGCCACAGAAAAAATGCATGCCAAGGTGAAATCTGTCATAAATATAATAACCTGTTATATAGTGGTAGGAGATCATTGTAAGTCTATGTCCATAATGCAGAGGAAAGAAAAAAAAGCAAAAGAAAGAGGCACACAAGAACAATCTAAATGATGACTAACTTTTGCTATCTATACTCAGGTCATCTAGTGTGGCACACTGAGGTATTATAGTAATTAAAACTCAACAGCCACTTCTGCAGAATGAGATGACACTATGGGGAAATTGTATTTTTCTCCCTCCCCTCCATAACAGTGAGCATTTGGCTAAATTAAACTCATTTTTCATTGGCAGACTCATATAATGAGGGCAATACATGCAAGAAAGAAATTAGCTTGATAAGCAATTACACGTGTGGACTCAAAAAGGACATGCTATTGCGAGTGGTGAGAACAATGACAGCCAAGGGGAGAGAGAGTTAAAAAAAAAAAAAAAGTCCTTCACAAGATTTTGTTACAAAGAGATGCTTGGACTTTAGCTGGTTTTGAAACACAATTAATGAAGGTAACAATAAAAACAAAGGAAGAGGGGAGGAAAAAAAAAAAAAGTCAAGGCTGTCAAAGTCCAGTTACAACGACAAGGAGTCAACAGAGATGACAGCACAGGTCATTCGTCTGCATCAGCCTCCACAGGTATAGTTTCCAGAGGCTAGCTCCATACATTCAAACTGCAGGCAGGTTAAAGAGTATAGACAGAAGAGGCTGCTGGTGCTGCGTTCTTCATCATCAGAGAGATGAGCGAGCGAGCACGCCCATCTACAACAACATTAGCTTGTGCCAGGCCACACTGGACCCAGCTGTCTGCATATTAACCACACATTAAATAAAGAAATGAGCACACAGAAGAAGCAGAGCTTTAGCTTACCTGCTTATTCTGATAGCTTGGCTTCATCTACAACACCAAGGAAGCAAAAGCAATCCAACTTTATCTGCCAAGTAATTTTACTGAGGGTAATCCAAGGATACTGCATCCTATAGAGCTCAGACAATAGGCTGAGCCAACACAAAACCCCCATAGTTCTCCAGTGGCATATAAGAAGTTTATGAATGCTGCACCAAGGATGTTCCCTTTTCAACAGACGCAGAGGGGTTAGAGACCAAAAGCTCCAATATAAATGTTCTGAACTCAATCTCACTCAGGCACTTGCACCCACATTCCCTTTTCTGACTCTGTATGTGTGTGTGTTTGTTCCCTTTAAGGCTAACCTTGGAATGGACCTACAGAAATTAAAGGGAAAAAAAAAAAAAAAAACTTCTGCATTATTTTCTAGGTGCACTCGAGGTTACAGGCCTGGCTTGAATGCTGTGTTTGAAATTCGAGCATTCCCCTTATAAATTGGGAGGCGGTCACTGCAGATTTGAA
>VUQG01045737.1:0-11543 GCA_015106755.1 Etia nguti
TCCACTAATTATTTATTCTTGGAAGCTGTGAGGGTGTCAAAGCTCCTGCATCTCAAACAGTGTTCCCCTCCCTGTTTTGGTGCTGGCTGCTTTACTGCCAGTTAGGAGTGGTATTGTTTCCTTATAGTCATTGTTTTATTAGTAAAGATATTTCTGCTAACATGCCGTCTTTAATTGCAAAAGGACATAATCTCAGTTAGCCAAGAACAGAATTTGGATAAGACTTAAATCCTTGTCCTCCACACAGTGACTGATCTGTGATTCATTCTGCATCGTGACATGACAAATACAGAGACAGAGTGATGAAGATCTATTTTCAGAGAGAGAAAGAACAACGAGATGTAGAACAAGTTCCACTAGAGAGCTGCGAACAAAAACATGGAGTCACTCTGAGATTACATGGAGTCAAAAAGACACAGTGACCAACCAAATCCAAGGAAGATTGTGGCTCAGGAGGTGGAGTGGGTTGTGGGTTGGGAGATTACCTGGTGGTTGGATCCCAGTTGAAGTTGGTACCCTAAATTTTTTCTGATGCATCTATCAGAGCAGGACAAGTGGGTGATAGCTAGAAAGTGCTGAAAGGCATAAAATAAATTGCTCTGTGAATGTGTGTAAATGTGTGAATGTGGACTGTAGTAAAGAAAAGTGCTTTGAGTGCTCAGAGTAGAAAAGAAAACCACTCAATCTGTGATGGTTACTTGGAACTATCTACCTGCCAAATGTCTTGAAGAACTGTGCAAGTATAACAAGGATATCCATTTGTTTGATCTGACATAATAGCCACCTCAAGGTCCAAATACTCACATCACAAAATAGAGAAAGCAGTGAGGAACCTTTACAGGGTAAAAATGATACAAATTCAATCAACAGTTATAATTTTGAATGGTTATTGAAGTCAGACTATAAGCTGCACCCCCATAAATAGTTATAGAACTAGGGTAGGACAGTATCTAGCTCAGATGAGCACAAAACGTAAGATATAATCCACGTTGGGGTGGGGCTGGTATTGAAAATGAAAGAAAATCACATATACTGACCTGCGAAAAACATAACATCATATGTTTGATTCTGCTTAAGTCCAGTTTGTTCATTTTGAGCATTTAAGAACAGTTTTTAGTTTTTCTCTCCATATCTTTATAAATACACACTTATTCCTGTGTATTAGTTATGGTGTGCAAGTTGTCTTTAAAGGTTCAGTCAGTCATTTTTTTCAGTTTATTTAATAGAAAAAAAACAATATTGTACTCATAAATATACATCAATTGGTGTGTAATCTTCCAATAAACTGATACATTCTCATAAACGTAGAATTAATCCATTAAAAATACATAGGAGAGGACATAAGAGAGATTAGACAACAACCCTCCCCTCTCTCAATTAAACTAAAATTACCCAAGCTAATGTTAGGCTCAAGTGTCCTATAAATAACACTTTCCGTTTGATGAACAGTTTGATGAAATTGTCACATCATATGATGTTTATTCACTAAGCGTCCAAGTCAAATAATAGTCAAATGACTTCAAAGAAAATTTCACTAATTTTAACTAAAAGTAGCTAACGGAGTCTAAATGCAGCTAACAGTGGCAAAAATATCAGTGTTTGCTGACAGTATCCAACATCTCACCTTAGTATCGCTGTCTTCAGACAGAAGCGAGCTTCACTGACCGTGTGACTCATATCAGACTCCTTTCACAAAGTTTTCCGGCCTCCTTTAGAGTAAATAGACATGGACACATACTGATAACCTCCACTCTCCGCAGATGAACAGTGGCTAGAGTAGTTTGTCCATCAGCAGCCATAGTAGCTATTATAATGCTCTTCAATCTGGAAAACAGAAGTAAAAACAGAGTTGACTGCAATTTGCAGTCTACTGACATCTAGTGGTGAGATTTTACACGCTGTACCTTTAAAAAGGTAACGCCATTTAAAATGTCAGAATTTGTTTGACAAGATCTGTCAAAGCCACAGACGATGACAAAGTCTAATGCAACCTCTGTCAAGAAAACCTTAATTAAGAAAATGACGTACGGGAAGTGAAATTAATTTAGCAAGACAAAGAAATGCATTTTTGAAACTGGATTGCTTCTGTTCCTCCTGAAAAATATGCTCATTGTAAAGTTGACATATGATGTGCAAATTTTTCCAGCTGTACAGAAACAGCCATTGATTTGGACTTTTATCCAGGTGCTGACTACGTGTAGGATTAACTGAAAATAAGGCTTAAGGTTTGACTATACTCAGTTGTGGACACAGACACAGACACCAGCTTACAACCGAATTAGCTTAAGACCAGGTTTAAGCTGGTAAGGTTGTAAAAATACATTCTTATGTTTGTTTTAATTTAAATTAAAAGTAATCTAAACACTGGCGGGGGTTTTGTGAATGCCACGCCAGCACATATTGCACAACCACCTCTGTCAAATGACACAAACACCACTGGAGTGTGTGGGATTCAAGTAGCTCAAACTTAAACCAATTAAACCCAGTCGACACAAACGCTAATCGAGTGAAGGCAAAACACAATACCCGGACTCGAGAAGAGTTGCCTTAAAAATAAATAATTCAAGTGATCAGTGGATATTTTCCATCATCTATTTTTCATTTGGGTCAACAAATGACATTTACAACAGTGCTTTGTCTTTCTGTTGGCGTGTTTGCACTTATGAATAAATGCTGGTGCTTGCATGTGGGCAAGATTCGAGAGACTCTCCATTCTCGTCAGCTAGTGAGTGCGATTGAGCTCTGAGGGGTTATGAGAGAAAATAAGTTGAAAACAGGACAGAATCAATACCGTTTACCCAATAGCATCGTAGTGTGTGTGTGTGTGTGTGTGTGTGTGTGTGTGTGTGTGCGTGCGTGTGCAGTGTGCATTTGCGAGCTTGAAAATCTGTGTGTTTACCTGAAGTGTGACTGCATTTAACGTGTCAAATTGAGGAAAAACAACCAATTGCCTCTTAGCACACACTTTATTGACCAGTGAAACACACACACATTTACACACACACACACACTGCAGGCATATCGACTGGTTGAAGGGAGAAACGGGTTTAAGGCAATTAGAGTAGTGTACTTTCCACCAGAAACCCACTATGATCCTTTTCACTGCAGTTAGCCAAGTACTCCTTAAGTGTGACTAATATTACAGCAGTGGAAGAAAGTAAAAGAAGACACTTTGCTGAACCAAGATGCTGTAACCTCATTATTAATGCTACAACACACAGAGAATGTAACAGCTATAACTTTTTTCTATCATATCATGTCTAGTATAAAGTATGCAATTTTTTTGCATTGTTATATGTGTGCAGTGTGTGTCATGTTGGTTGTACCACTTCAGACAGTTGCTTGGCAATTGTGAAGGCCCGGTGTGAAAACTTTGCATCAGACTACTTTAAAGTTTTCCATCTTTTTTTTTTTTTACTAGATGAAAATCTAAGCCACGTCACCAACCACTCACCTCCAAGCACTGTATTCAAGACCTACTGGGCACAGAGATCAATACATCTGACTTGAAACCAATAACTAATAACTGAAGACCAACAAGACCCAATATCAGTGTATTACAACTGTATTGAAATGTTTCCTTTGTCAAATAATAGAGTTATAGCTCCATGCTGAAAAAATGTTTTTGCTTTCTTTATTTTTATGGAAATACAAAAAACTGATCATTGAATGTGTTCAAAGCTCCATTTGTGCTTTTTACTGACAACTGAATCTGGAGGTCATTCAGGAGGGGCTCACAATAGATCCAATTCTCCACCATATCAAAAGGACTCAGCTAAGGTGGTTCAGGCACTGACAAGGATGCCTCCGGGACGCTTCCTAGGAAAGCTGTTTCAGACATGTCGTGCCAGGAGGAGGGAGACTCAGGACCTGCTGGATAGATTACATCTCTCTGGCTTGGGATCAATTTGGTGCTGCTCTGGAAAAACAGGATGGATGGATGGATGGATGGATGGATGGATGTGGAAACACAACTGCAGATTTAACTCAGCGTAATGACAATTTAAAGTAGCAATACACCCCTAAGAGTTGCAAAGAGTGGATCCATTTCTGTATTAAAATACCTGATTGAATTAAGTTAAGAAGAAGGCAGATTTAGTTCTTGCTAATCTAGTGGAAAATATTTCAACAAAATGTTGCTTTCGAACCCTTTGAAGTCCCAGAGGTCTCACAATTGAGTGACATTGCCTGTCCAATCTGCCACTTTTAACTCTTGGTTTCCGGTGTTACTCTAAATGTTCCAAGCATCCACAATTCAACTACTTGGGGAGAGCCACCGAGCACTACCGAGGGAAACACAAGCACTATCCTTTTCCTGTTTGAGTTTCACGGTCAAGTCTATATTTTCCATAGAGATCGTGTACCAGGCGGAAGACAGAATTACAGGTTGAAAGCTTGCAGTAAGCCAATCTCATCACGGATGGTGAATGAGATTGGCTGAATCCGAATGACTAGTTTAAACAAGGTATTAAACAATGTTCTGCTGAGAACAGGAGTTTTAGCGCAAAGCAAAGTTGCATCCAAGTTATGTGATCAAGGAAAAGGACATTTTAAAATAATGACATGATGGCGATGTGGGCATGATGCCATAGTGCAGTCTGTAGTAGCAATATTCATTACACGGCTACTGGGGCCTGCAGTACTTGACCTTCACTCTCTTAAAAAGTTCTTTAATCTACTTCTTAATACTTAATCTGCAGCATAAATACACCCAATACTTATCTGATTTGTTTCCTGACCACATGTTAATGCTGCAAACATCACCACCAACAAGTCACTACAAGTCCATTAATTTCCAGTTGAACTGAGCGACTGAAGCGTGCAAGGTCAGGAGGTTAACAAGCTTGTCAACAGAGAAAAGTTTTGTAGTCTCTGGGCATCAGCCAGCCAGATTTCCACAGTTTGTTGTTTCTGTCACTTGATTTTAGAAATAATAGTTCTGCCTGTCTGGGTTATACAGTTAATGTTCCCCATTGTGCGTATCCACACAATATTATGACACTTAGTCTTTTACAGCTTGCTCATAAAAAGCACTGAAAAAAAAAACACTGAACCGTACTAGACCATCAGGGGCTCTCATACGAGCTCCATCTGGTCAGAAAAGAGTAGCCCATCATCAGGTTGCTGACATTATAGACGTGGGGTAAGGACACAAACTTATCAAAGAGGGGTCCGTGATCAAATACGGAACTATTTGGGGCGCTCGACATAAAGTGGTCTGGGAGCTCTTCACCTGGAGAGCAGCAAGTGGTACACAATCATTTTCATCTCTCCATCTGTCAGCACGTTCAAGTAGATTTCTATTACTCGACAATGGTCGCTGCTCAGTTAGAAACACTCTGCGAGGAAGGGAGGGAGAGAAGGACACAGAGGCAGTCATAGACAGCAACAAATACAAGTGCTTAATGCTGTAATCCTATCAGGCAGGGCATGTTGGCTTTATGCAGGGTTTGAGAGGTCAACATAAACTGTATGGACATGATGGAGAGAGGGGGGAATGCTTAGAGGAGCTCCTCAGATTCAAATGGTCAACAACAAGTACACTCACTGAGCATCACACATCCATGGACATTGTTTGCTGTGCTTTATGTGGTCGTCCAGTCATGGTTGGCCTTTAAAAAGGAACCCCTCTATGTCTAAATGTGGACAAATTGTGCAGTCTTTAACTGCTTTTCAGGCTTTTACAAAGACCTGAACATCTTTGCAACAGTGAGTTCAGAATACTTAAATATGTAAGGAATATATGTGGGTTACAGTTGCTCCAATGAGGACGCTAACGCTGTGAGCAGGATTTGAACCTGCGCGGGGAAACCCCATTGGATTTCAAGTCCAACGCCTTAACCACTCGGCCATCACAGCTGTGCCTGCTACCCACCGAGCATGTTCCTGTTGATAAGAGGGAAAAAATGTTAGTGCTGATTAAATTGATTCAAGAAAGAACATTTAGCAGAGATCTAGCTCACAACTTGCCACAATTTTAACTTTACTGACATTAAACACTGCTCAAAAAATTAAAGGAACACTTTGAAAACAAGTCAGATCTTAATAATAAATAAAAAAATCTCATTCTCTGTATACTCATATAGTTTCCCCAGTGTGTTAGTGACAAAAGGATGCCACATTATTTGATGGAAATGAATGAGGGCTGAATTCAAAGACAGCCTGAAAATCACTGTGAAAAGAATTATGCTGCAGGTTTTTTTTTTTTTTTTGGACAAAAGTCATGTCACAAAGTCTGTTTGTGATTTTTTGGTCAGTGAAATTCACACCAGTGTCCTCATTTTGTAGTTCTGGTAGTGCTCATTCACCCATCTCACTGCTTGCACTAAGAAGCAGATGCTGGACCTTCTATAGCCCTGTCCAGCTCTCCTAGAGTAACTGCCTGTCTCCTGGAATCTCCTCCATCCTCTTAAGACTGTGCTGGGGGACACAAAAAACCTTCTGGTTAAGACATATATTGATGTGCCATCCTGGAGGAGTTGGAGTACTGCGCAACCTCTGTAGGGTCCAGTTATGGACTCATGCTACCAGTAGTGACACTGACCCTAGCCAAATGCAAAACTAGTGAAGGAACAGTTAGAAAAGATGAGGAGGGAAAAATATCAGTGTCTTCCACCTGTAAAACCATTCCTGTTTTGGTGGTTGTCTCATTGTTGCCCCTCTAGTGCACCTGTTGCTAATTTCATTAACACCAAAGCAGCTGAAACTGATTAACATCCCCCTCAGCTACTTAACAGAGCAGATTAATATCCCGACTTGTCTGCGTACTCCATTTTTTTTGTTAATTCAGTGATACTTGTCTGCGTACTTGGAGTACGCAGACAAGTATCACTGAATTAACAAAAAAATATATGTATAAAACACGTTTACATCTTTGGGTGGCACAGTGGTATAAATACCTCCGGGGCTGGATCCACATCTGTTTGCTGTCTGAAGAGTTTAAAGATGTATCGAGGACAAAGTGATATAACACCTTTCAAACAAATTTGGACATAAGGATGTCTTTTCACCATATGAAATGGACTACTTTTTAGATGGAGCTTTTCTAGTCTTTCTAACCAGTCCAAGCACTTAACACTACATACCACATTCATACACCAGTTTATTTTATGCACTTAAGCCTATAGCCAATTGAGAAATGCCAATTAATCTAACATGCATATCTTTAGACTGTGGGAGGAAACCCACTCAGTCACTAACCTGAACGATCAAACACAGGACTGCTGTTTGTCCAAATCTTAGTGTTGTTTAATTTTTCCACCCCCCGCTGATGGTCCCCATCAGTGCAGGACTTGTGGGCGTGCCCTCAAATAGAAGTCTGTACCACCGCAGTGACATTAGCGTCTAATGGTGTAACTACATGTGGTAGTTTGTGTTGCTGTATTGCTGAACTCCTGTGGTGAATGCTAACACATTTGTCACGTTTGATAGAAGCACTGCAGATTCAAATCCCATGTGGTGATGTAAAGCTTCCTTCTTGGCTAATGTTAACAGCTGTAGCAACATCAATATAAGCAAGAAAAAGCAAAACAGCTCAGCCTTTGAAACGAGCAATAAGCCAACTTCAAAGTGTCACATCATTTTTTTTTTTCTGTTTTGTCTGAAAAGCTTTTCTCCAAACTGACAGAAATGGTAGAGGTTACAATTTTATTTTTAATCCTTTATTTATCCAGGTAAAAGTCTCATTTCCAAGAGAGACCTGGCACCAACAATGCAGTTAACGAGTATATAACTATTATACTGTATTATTATGTTGCATTAAAGATATGATAGTAGGATGGTGGCATTAACAAACAGACAGAAGGAGGAGCTAGAGCGGCAGAGGTGAATATGTTATGGTTTTTATTGGAAGTGACCAGAATGGACAAGATTAGAAATGACTAGATTGAAGGGACAGCTCAGGATGCGTGATCTGGAGATAAAGTTTGAGAGGCAAGGCTGAGATGGTTTCTGGGGGTGGCTGTGGCCCAGGAGGTAGAGCAGGTCATCTACTAATCAGAAGCTTTGTGGTCCCCTGGCCGCTCCAGTCTGTGTGCCAAAGTACCCTTGGGCAGGAACCCCGAGGAGCTCTTAAAGCGTTCATGGGAGTACGAATATGTGTGAATGATATATAGAAAGCATTTAGAAGTATAAAAACGTGCTTGGATGAATATGTGTAAATGAATGAATGAGACACGTTGCTTAAAGTGTTTTTAGTACTCAAGTGGAGTAGGAAAGCACTATATACGAACCACCCCATTTACCATGATGTGGACATGTGCAGAAGAGGGATAGTGGATATATGAAGCAAAGTATGCTGAAGATGGAACTGCCCAGGGAGGAGGAAAAGAGGAAAACCACAGCGAAGGAGGACATCCAGAGGGTCGGTGTGACAGAGGAGGATGCTGGGGATAGGATGAGATGGAGACAGATGATCCAATGTGGCGACCCCTCAAGGGAGATGAGAAAAAAAAAAGATATTGCATTTAAGATAAGGAGAATCTCCCGTTGGATGGTCTGTAATCATTTGAGGCACTGTGCAATGTGGTGCTGAAATGCCCATTAAACATAATGCTGGAAATGTGTCGTATATCTGGTAAGTTTTCATAGAATTTCCAGTATGTTCCAGAATCAGGAAGAGTGGATGTCATCAGAGTCAGTGTCCAAACTGTTCATTTCATCCAACACAGAGTCTACAGGCTTAACCAAAGCGTGCCATACAGCACCACGCCGCCGTGCCCTCTGATTTACGACAGCAGCCCTTCTTTGTAACAGTCGACTGACTGAACGTGCAAAAACAAGCGCAGACCTATTGTTGAGATTGCAGTTATTTTTCTTCTTGCATCTTAAGGTGTTCATCATTTGTTTTGCGAATGGCTCATCAAATGTGAATATTCAGAATGCACTTGTGCTTCTTTACACTGAGAGAAAGGGGAAAGGTTGCAGGTGTTTTGTATTATCATGCAGGGGTTTTATTGGCGTACTTGAGATCACACCGATGTGGTCCAAGAACTAAAATGAGTTTGACACCCCTGATTTAGCGACTTGTGTTTTTAGAAAAAAAGGGGAAAAGGGGAAATAGCGTTCCTCAGAATGTCAGTTTTCCTATTTCTTCTGTCTTTTCTCATCTCTTTTCGTGTCTCCTCCTTTTCTGTGTAGTTTAACGTGTGTTCCAGTGGGAGTACTCGGTTCAGTTTGTGTTTTATAAACAGTCGAGAACGCCCACAGCTCCCATGTGTAGGCGGATCCCTGTGCCCTCACTGTGACTCTGTAGACATCTCTATATCAACACAGTGCAAACAACTCGAGAACACGCACACGCAGACGCACACCGGGACGCACGGCTGTCAGCCCCGTTGGAAACTGCTTGTGCACGCTGGCGTACACACCTTATTGCAACGTACACACGCGCGCGCGCACACGTGCACACTAACCTGTCAGTCGTCAGGAGGAAAGAACAGTCAGCTGAGACATGCAAGTGTAGGAAAACATTTCATCCTTATTACCCTGTTATTCTCGCTCACGCACACACGCGCTCGCTCTGTATTTCTGTATTTAGGCATTATCATTCTCACCTTTTCTCATATTTCTTTCTCACGAGGGGCCTCCTCCCCCCCTCCCTCACTCCCTCCTCAACTTAATCTCTCTCTCGGTCTCTCTCCCTTTTCTCTTCCTCAGTCTTTTCCCCCCCTCAAGGTGTCTAAGCTGTGAGACATTTAATCGCCGCGGTAACGGTTTCATATCTGGAACAGAAATCAAATAATGCCAGATGATTTACTCCCCCTAGCAACCAGGGAGCACAGCCCTAGCAACCGACCCAGCCAGCAGGCCAGACCTAATCAGGTTGAAAATATTTCAATTATTGTGTTGATTCTTGGAGGTGTGTGTATGTGTGTGTGTAAAGGTGGGTCTTCTGTATTTTAATGATGTCATCTGCTACTGGTCTGAATATGTGAATGTGGAAGGAAAGGCAACTGCGTCGTGTCACAGAAGTGATCGAGTGCTATTAGAAGTGCTGCTGTTATGATGGAGACATTAGAAGGATACAACAACACATGGTCATTCTGGCTTGGATAGTGTAACAGTTGGCATGCTGTGTGTGTGTGTGTGTGTGTGTGAGAGAGTCTGTCAGCTTAGTTTGTCTGCTTCACCTGCTAATGCATAAATATGGGAGAGGTGGACTCTCAGACACACTCGAGGGGACCTTATCTCGACTTATAGTGATTTAACTTTAATCTTAACTTAAACTAAACTTACAGGCAAGTCCCCACTTTTGTTAAACAACTGTATCTGCCCACAGCGTGAGTAATACAAATACACTCGGGCTAATATACACACCCCTCGGCATATGGTGTGGAGTTTTGGAGGGCAGGGCAAATAAGGATATCCTGCTAAATGAGGAACACAGTGCACTTATTAGAGCAGAAACTCACTGCAGGCCATTACAATCAACCCCCCACCCCCCAGTGGTGGACCTGACACACCCACTGTCTCACTCGCACGCACACGCACGCACACACAAGCTATGCTGAAATCTTGGACACATGATACGACTGACCTCAATGTCAGGCAGCTGTTCTAAAGTTTCAGTCTCTTTCTATGTGTGTGTGTTTGTGTGTTCATCTATCTCATTTCTTCTGGTGACCCTTCAGGTTGGTGGGGTCAGATCAGTCACCCTTCCAGAGTCCCTCCTGTTTGTCTCCACTCTGGACGGTAGTCTGCATGCTGTCTCCAAACAGACAGGAGACATCAAGTGGACCTTAAGAGAAGGTCTGTATACAAAGAAGTCAGTACTGTTTACCCTTTTGTATTTAATTATTTTTAAAAACATGCATCATGAAGTTGCTCTTCTAATTCTTTCAGACCCCATTATTCAAGTTCCCGTCTACCTCACAGAGTAAGTAACGCAGAGACACACAGACATGGGGCCCTGAGTACCACTACTCAGAAATAAAAACTTAACTTTCCTTAAAGCGTCACTGCCTTGCTGTGTTGTGCTTTTAGACTTATCTCAGGAAGAGTGAGCCACAACCCTTATCATCTAAATGCATAAACAGTTTGCATAACTGTGGAAATTCTTCATCAAGTCTTGTGATCCCCTTTAAGCAAAGCATGGATCACACCAGAAGATCCTGCATTAATAACAAACTCCAAATCTTAGTTAAAGACAAAGCTGATATAATTAAAATTGAATAATATATTCATAGGGCAGCACGGTGGTGTGATGGTGCCCTTTCTGTATGGAGTTTGTATGTTCTCCCTGTGTCTCCGTGGGTTCCTCCCACAGTCCAAAGACATGCAGTTAGGGGGGTTAGGTTAACTGGTGATTCTATATTGCTCATTTCTATAGGGAAATTGTGTTATTAGTTAAAATAGATTCTCTTTTTTTTGATAGTGATTCATTTCTGATTTGTGTGTATTTCATTTAGACCAGGTTTCCTCCCAGACCCCAATGATGGCAGTTTGTATGTACTCGGTGGAAAGCACAAGGAAGGTTTGATGGTAAGGAGTGCTGTGCTTGTTTGTGTTATATTTCTTATATTTAAAAAAAAAAAAAAAAAAAG
>VUQG01045738.1:277-13114 GCA_015106755.1 Etia nguti
TAGATGGCTTCTTTCACTCCTCTTTCAAACCATCTGTCTTCTCTGTCCAAAATGTGAACATTGGCATCCTCCAAAGAGTGACCTTTGTCCTTTAGATGCAGATGGACAGCCGAGTCTTGTGCCGTCGAGGTGGCTCTTCTATGTTGTGCCATGCATTTATGAAGTGGCTGTTTGGTCTCTCCAATGTAGAGGTCTGAGCAATCCTCCCTGCACTGTACATCATATGCTACGTTGCTCAGTTTGTGTTTAGGAGTTCTGTCTTTGGGACGGGCCAGTTTTTGTCTGAGTGTCTGGCTGGGTCTGAAGTACACTGGGATGTCATGCTTGGAGAAGACTCTCCTGAGTTTTTCTGATAAACCGGCAACATAGGGGATGACACTGTTGGAGATGTTGGATGTTGGATGTCTATAATCCAATTTTGAGATCCTTTCCCAGACACCTTAACGCCCACTCACATCCTGGGCCTTTTGACCTCAGGAAATCACATGATAGGGTGGGGCTAGGTTTCACAGCGGGTTCACCTGGCTGATTGTGACCTACACCCGTTTTCACACCTTGGCGCGTGTGATTAGGTAGAGGATCAACAGGGAGTTCATGACCCCCTTGGGGGACACTCCCCTAGGACTTAAATCTGGGACTCTCCGCCATTTGACCTTAGAACTGAAGAAGCTTCTCGGATGAGAGGTGAAACGTCTTCAAGCAACTTAAAGAAGTCCAGACGCTTTTCTTTCCAAGCTCTTTAGACTACCATGACCTGGATGACTGAGAACCTTCACAGACATTAATGAACAATTGTTTTTACGTGCAGCAACACCTTCTCCTTTGGATCGACTCCTGTCTGATATTTCTGTTTCACAGGAGTGAAAAGTTTATGATAATTCTACCTTTGTTCCCCTAAAATGTTGCATTTTGGTTCTATTGAGCATAGTTGTGAAGGATCATTTGAGGTAAACAAATCAGAAAACTCCCGTGACTTACTGCTAATAGAAAGTGAAGTGGAAAATGGGGGCGGCAGCAATGAAATGTGTGATGTTTATTATCGAATGTGTAGGTGTGCAGCGAGGAAATAATGTCATATTTCAACTAAAACATTGATGGTAATAATTCTCTCTCTGCTTTAGACCACAAACCCATGCTGGCTGTCCCTACTAACATCATTGACTTTCACCTACCAAAGGAAGAGAGCGGGCTTCAGTTTGTCCAGGATGGATTCAAGGACAGTGACAGTTGTGATCTAGAAATCACTGTTTTAAGATGACATTATAACTCTGTTCAATTACAGCCACTATGCTAAAAATTAAAGGTGCAAAATATCTTGCTTGACATGAATGCACAGGATCTAGGAGGGAAAGTGAAAAACATTTGTAGAACAGATTTGATGATTCCTTTTGATCTTTAGCATGACTTAATCAGAAACACACATGTATGGAGTCATATTTAAAACCTAACTTTGATGTGGTACGGATTTTATCTCAAGTCTATACTTGAAATAGATGATTTCTTGCTGAATATTCAGGGGTATTGCAGTTTGGTGTGTAACAGGTGTGTTTGTCCCTGAGGTGGGCCTTGCAGTTTGTGCCCTTCTGGCAGGAGTTACAGATGAGCTACACAAGTTTTTTATGCTTATTATACTGCAAATAAACACACTGTTGGGAATGTTTTTAGGTAGGTAGAGTTTTAAAAAAAAATACTATAAACGCAAAAAAATCTGGTTGGTTTATTTTGTTTCTATAGTATACCAAAACAGATAAATTGTAATCATAGTAAATTAAGTGGTTTTAAGTAGTCTTTCTTTTGTTTATCTATCATATGATTAATGAAAAATCTGCACACATTTTGTCATTACAAGAACTGCTTTTTAAAACATTGTTAAAGTTTGCCACAAGCTTTCTTTAACAGTCAAGCTCTAACTGGATATTTATTAATTGCAACAACACATGCTTGTTTCTTTTATAAATATTATTTCTTTTGTAACTGCACAATGACTCTTTTATAAATATAAATTATTTTTTAAATATTTTTTTCTGTTATAATGACTTTCAAGCATATAAAAATGTGATGGCAAAATCATAATATATGAAACTGTATAAATGCAATAACATTGGCTGCAATACCAGAGTTGTGAATTGTGTTTCTATTTTTAAAAAATTACTTCGTTAATATATGTTATCATATTTCTTCATTTTCATATTGTATATATAAAAAAGTGACATAATTCAGTGTCTCACCTTAAGTGGCAGTCGTTGTTGTAGTGTTGCTGTGACGTGCAGGTCGGGATATGGTATAATAAACGTGTCACGGTTGTTTTTCTGTTCATAAAAAAGTTCTCATCAACAAAAAGAACGCAGTGGGCGTTACACAAAGGGTGCACTTCCTCTGCGTTCCTGCGGTGGCGCTGAGGAGCACGTTTTGGCTGAGCGGTCATATGACAGCTGCTTTTGTCCCTCTTCCCTTCCCCACTGGAAAAACGCCACATCTGACAGGGAGGGAGAAGAAACAGGTACAACCACCAGGGGAGCGCTGACCACCGACCTCAAGATGCTGGCACTAATAAACCGGCTTTTGGACTGGATCAAGTCTCTGTTTTGGAAGGAGGAGATGGAGTTGACGCTGGTCGGCCTGCAGTACTCGGGGAAGACAACATTTGTAAACGTGATCGCTGTAAGTCTCCAGCTGCTACTAGCCGCCTGGCTAGGTTACGGCTAACAGCCTTAGCTCGCATAATTGCATAGAGGTTACTAAGCTAGAAGTGGGCTAAACACTGTCCGGTTCTCTCGGGTGTGCTTTGCTCTCTTGGTGGAGCCAGCATCCATAAAACACAACCGCAGTCAAGAGGAGTTGCTGTTTTTTTGTTTAGCTGTTTAGTTTTGCAGCTTACCGGCTAGTAGGAGGCAGTGATATGGTCTAAACTCCAAAGCTCAAAAACAGTATTTGACATCGTTTTACACCAAGGAGTTAAAAGCTGTCTGGGGTGCTTTAGTCACCAGGAAGTAAACGTAATAACACGCTGACAGTAACTGTTGACAGTGGTGCAGCCAAACTGGAAGGATCACTTATGGTCATATGAACGTGTGTCATTGTAGTGCAGCTCCCCTGTACCAGTGTTATACAGGTGTCCTGTCAAAGGTGATCATCTGCCAAAAAATGATTGCCAGTGTTTAAACTGATGTAAATGAATTGTTGGCCTATAATCTGTGAAGCATTTCTCAAACATCTCTCTCGTCAAGTCACTTTCAGCCAGAAACCACATTCCTGCCTTCTAGATAGAAGGTCAGAAGTCTCAGAGATTAAAATGGCTTTTTAATTGAGATGTGGCCAAGAGGGCAGTGAAAAATGCACCACAATGTGAGATTATAAAGCAGTGTCA
Source organism: Etia nguti (assembly GCA_015106755.1). Classification (NCBI taxonomy): domain Eukaryota; kingdom Metazoa; phylum Chordata; class Actinopteri; order Cichliformes; family Cichlidae; genus Etia; species Etia nguti. The sequence goes on from VUQG01045738.1 coordinate 3,645, forward strand.
GATTTCCATGACACATCTAAAAAGGGACTAGATTAACACTGCACTTAAGTCAAGTACATGTAAACACAAGGAGAAGACATTTCTGCACTTATTTCAAAAACACACAAAAGCAGACTGTAGCTTCTTGGTAGGGGTGTAGCTTTCTCATGCAACTTTGCAGTTATTTCTCAAAAACTGGTGAGGCAATCCACGTTGCCTTATTATTGCTAAAATGGGTTTCTTTCTTTCTTTCTTTCTTTCTTTCTTTCTTTCTTTCTTGCTTTTTTCCAGCAGTGCATTTTGAAAACCTTTGGTTGTTTTAGTTTCACATATGGGGGCCCTGGTGAGGGTGGCGCTGACAACAGTTTGCAGTTATGCCTTTTACTCCATCAGCTGTCAGATAACCAATCAGATTAAATGTATCTGGTGTATGCACGGTCTGATTGGTGAAACCTTTCGTCTTGAAATTAAATAGCTTCAGATCAGTCAGGATTCATTCTGTACTTTTCTCTAATGTGCATCTTGTGTGTGTATATGTAACAGTTGTTATCCAAAGTATGGATGAGTGAACAATTTTCAAACCGATATATTCCCGGCATGTTAGAGGAAGAACTTTCAAAAATGTTCCTGTGCTTGAGATGTATATCTGCGCTGCCTGAGTTAAAAATATGTATGCACTTCCTCTGCCAAACCTTGGCAATCTGGTTTCTGACTGGTCTATGTTTGTGTTTTTAATCAGTTTTACTAGGTGACAGTCAGTTTATTGATGATGTACAACCTCTGCTTTCAAAAAAATTCTCAATCATTCATTTGCTCCGGCTTCTAATTAATCATTGGTTTCCTACTTTTATGTGATCTCAGTTTTAAACAGTATATATTTATGTGTTGGCCCCTTTTGTTAGGCAAACACTCAGGCTACTGGAAGTTGTGACAGTTTAAAAAAAAAAAAGAATATATTTATTAAATTAGGTTAAAGTGAAAGTAATTCTTTGTAAGGCCTCTGATTTGCACAATTGAAACACTTTAAAGAAACACCGATTTGTGCTGAGTTTATATGCGTGCTGCATGGGTGTAAGTTCTTTTTCAGGCAGCTGTCATTCTTAATGAGCTGAAAAAACAGATTTTTATCAGGCATTTACTGCGAAGAAGACCACATCTCTACAGAAATTGTTTTTGGTGTCCACACTTATCTGGTAATATCAAGGTTTTTGGGGTTGGAACGTACTCTTCCCCTTCCTTTAAGCTGAGTAAATGAAAAAAATACCCTACCAGACACTGACAATAGGTTTTGAGTTCACGAGTAGCTATGCAGGGGTGGTTCCGCCTTTCTCAGTCATAAGACCGTTGCACTCATTTCCACTTAGCTTTGTCAGGTGACTCTGGCGAGTCATGTGCTGTGAAATGTTCATGCACCCGGCAGTGCAGGTTTACGAAGCATGGAGAAGGATATCTGCAGCTTGTGAACTTAAAAGGGAAATTCCACTGATTTTTCATACACAAACACATTTTTCTTTCCACTGCAATTTACACAAAGCATTCGCAAAAACCCATTCACAAAAAAACCCAAACATTTTATTTTATTGTCATTTCGATAAAATGATTCACTCTGTTTATTTTTTCTTTTATGATACTCAAATTAGAGTCAACTTTGAATGTTTTACTTTTTATAGTCCCTTCCTCCTCTGCAATAAAGACTCAGTGAAAACACTTTTATGGTTGGATTATTCCTCATGAATGAATCAAAAACAAACATTAAACTTCAGCTGTGGTTTTGCCTTACAATGCCGTTATGTCAGTCACGCTTTCATAAGCTACCATAAGTTATAAATTGCTTGTTAAAGGTCACTTGAAGTTTAAATATAAAAACTTTCTTAGAACCGCCACTTAATTTGTGATCTGCAGCGTGTATTCCCATGCAGTATATTGCTATGCATTTCATATAAGCACACAGCTTGATGTATATGACTCCTGTTTTTTTTAGGAAGTTAATCAGTGCAGCACACATGCAGTATATATGTGAGTGACCAGTTGCGCTGTTATACTCGGTTAACTAGTGCAGATGTTGTAAAATGTGCATTTGAATTAACTTTATTTATTTAATTACTTATTTTTACTACTTGCTGAATTGTTTGTCATATATCTATATTTTTTCTTTTAATAAATGATATATTTGTCTTTCCTTTCAGTCTGGGCATTTCAGTGAAGATATGATTCCTACAGTCGGGTTCAACATGAGGAAGGTCACTAAAGGAAATGTCACGATCAAGGTTCAGTTTTAATCTAATCTGTCACAACTGATAAAACACAAAACATCCCCAGAGTGGTTTTAGGAAAAGTTATCTAAAGGTTTGGTCTTAATTCTGTAGATCTGGGACATAGGAGGGCAGCCGAGGTTCAGAAGCATGTGGGAGCGGTACTGTCGGGGAGTTAATGCAATCGTGTGAGTATCCCCGACTGCCTTTCATACCTTTTGTGTCATAAAACAAACACTATTTTTCTTAAATGATGACTAATTTTGATTTTGATCTTCTCAAGGTACATGGTTGACGCAGCAGATCGAGAAAAGGTGGAGGCATCGAGAAATGAGCTTCATAATTTATTAGACAAACCTCAGTTGCAAGGAATTCCCGTAAGTGTTCCACTTAAACCAATTTAGATATTTGTGTGATTTCAGAAGCAGTAACGAAGATCTGTGTGTGACTTCTCTTGATTACTTCACTGGAGTTTCAGAGTTCAAATTTAACCTGCCCTTTTTTTAGGTTTTGGTACTGGGTAACAAAAGGGATCTCCCCAGTGCACTAGATGAGAAGCAGCTCATTGAGAAAATGTAAGTGTGGAAAAATCTTGAAGGCATTTCAACTTTTCATCGATGCATTGTAGGTTCTTTCTATGAGAAGAGTTCACTAGTTTTTCTCATCTTGTTTTGTTTTTTAAAGAACCTTTAGGATCCTTTCCTCATGTATATCTCTTGGTAAAGGGGAACTGTCTTAATTTATATCCAAATCTAAGTTTACTGGTTCCCTCTGCTGCCAAGTTGTCAAAAATGTGCTGAGACTGGTACTACTACTTTAACTCAGTCATTTTCAAACTGTGGTGTGGACTCCCCCTGGTGGTTTTTAGGGCCATTGCAGGGCTTGTATGGCTGACTGGTGAAAGGGTAATAAATGTGCTCTATGGATCTTTACTTTAAATTGAATTGTCTTAAAAAATGTGCGGTGGGCATTTTTCAGATCACTACAATAAACTTCGTCCATAAGCATAAGGTGATTATTTCAAGCTTATTTTATATATATATATATATATATATATATGTATTTTATTCTTTACCTTTCTAGGAATCTGTCAGCTATCCAGGACAGGGAGATATGCTGTTACTCTATTTCCTGCAAAGAGAAAGACAACATTGGTAAGTTGCGGCATTATTTCTTACAATCGTTTGATTTCTTTGTTGCGGTGCTAAATCTGACCCTGCATATTTTTATTTATTTATTTATTTTTTTGCAGATATCACACTTCAGTGGCTCATCCAGCACTCAAAGTCACGCAGGAGCTGAAAATACCCAAGTTGTTTTCCAGCTGTTATTGCCATGTTACCGTCATGTCACATCCTCATCACTCTGCAATGATGTACAGTCGTATCCTCACCTGCACTTCACTGTGCTGCAATGTTTTGCTTGTGTGACTTTTTTTTTTGTCATTTTACCTTTTTTTGATTCTTAAACAAACCCCAACAATGCACTACAACAATTCTGGTACCGAACTTTAAGAAAGAAATTGGCATTATACGTCTTGTAAAGCTGTACTTTAATTGGGAGTGAGAAACTATTTTTGAGCTACCTTTTTGTGTCTTCAGGCATTACACAATTGATGCTGCCAGGTAGTTTGTTATCCTTGTTGCTGTAACATCACCTTCTTCTAGGAGGGTTTATTCAGTTAAACAGATCTCACAGTATGATAATGTTCTTCAGACAGTCGGATATGATGCTTAAAAACAGCTGATGTGAACACGCAGGTTTTCCTCTTTCTGCCTAGCTCGGCTCTGTGATCATCTTGACTGTCAGCCTTCCCTTGATCAGGTTTTCTCCTTTCAAAGACATGCCAGTTGTTTTAGAAAATGTGCATTTAAGCAAGTCAGTTGAAGCAGGTCTGTACAAATATCAAGCTAGTATGATTTTTACTGATGTGGGATGTGTGTGTATGAATATATGATTCTATTTAAAGTTCTGAATGTACTAAAAGCAACACTGTATGGGGTTGTGTGGTTCATATTGGCCTCTATTTGTAATTAGCCTCAGTTGAACAATGTCCATTTGTGCTGCCTCAAAGCTGAGAGAGAGGCAGGATTTAAAGTGCCTTGTGCAGTGTCTCTTCTCTGAAGCAAAGCAGCATGCAAGGTGTGCCTACAGTAACATCATAAAAACACCACTTCAATGTATTCTAGGAATAAAAAAGGCATGCTTTTTAATTTAAACACTGTTTTGTTTTGTTTTGTTTTTCTCTTGTCTTTTGTGTGATATTCCACCTAGTTGTACAGAATGTATTCATCAAAACAACAATCACTGTGTGGGGGTGGGGGAAAACATTATTATGCTCTTTTATATGAAGTGCTACAGTCATGGTTAAAAGAAGGTACACGCCCTTTCAGCGGAAAGAATTTATGTATCAGGACAGGATAAAAATAATCTCCTTAGCAGGTCTTAAAATTAGGTCAATACAAACTCAGATGAACTACAAAACATGACATATTGCACTGTCATTATTTATTTAACAAAAACTAAGCCAAAATGCAGAAGGAGTGTGAAAACTAATTACACGTCATGATTCAGCAGCTTGTAGAACAACTTTAAAAAGTATTATCTTGAAGTAACTATTTTCTGTGTGACTTCATCATTGTTGTGGAGGATTTGTCTTTATAAAGGTTGGCCTGCATGCGCTTATGTACAAATCTCCTAAGATCCCATTGCAACACCTTGATCCTTTTTCAGCCACTCTTTTGTAGGTTTGCTGCTGTCGCATGACCCAGTTTCAGCCAAGTCTTTCCCGTTGGACCGCCGACTTCACACCTGACTCTAAAATACTTTAGAGTATAGAAGAGATCATGGTTGAATCAGAGAATACTATGTTCCCAGATCCTGTAGCTGCAAATCAATTCCAAGTTATCACCTGCCATCACTGTGTTTGGCAGCTGGTGTAGGGTATTTGACTTTGGTCAAAAGTAGTGCTGATCATGGCTAACATTTCCATGTTGGTCTTATCTGTCTGAAGGACATTGTTCCAGAAATCTTGCGGTTTGTTCAGCTGTAATGTTGCAAACCTTAGTCATGGGAACCCTTCTAAACGAATCTTATTTGTTCTGTCTCTTTTTAAATTGTACTGCCATGAACTTTTATATTTGACATCCTAACTGAGTACTGTAGAGTTTGAGGTGTATTTTGCAGTTTCTCTTGGCGTTATATGGTTTGACTGTTGGGTGAATTTGCTGGGATGTCCACTCCTGGTAAAATTAGCATTATAGAACGATGAACTTGAGATTATTTGGAAATGAACTTCAGCAACAGTTACTACTTTAACATCATTGTTGATTAATTTCTTTATGTTTGTTAAAATCTGCCAAATCAATCAATGTACTTACCAAAACCTTTGCTTTCATAGAGGTGCTCACACTTTGTAATGATCAGTTAAGCAAGTGCATTTGATTAGATCACCTTGTTGATACTTTCCCTCTTAATTCCTAGGGAAGCAGTAATGGTGTATTTATTTATTTTTTCACACACTGCTTCTGTATTTTTGCTTAGTTTTTGTGAATTAAATAAGGACATGGTGTAATATTGCATGTTTAGAAGTTTAACTGAGGTTGTATTGACCCAGTTTAACGAACTGCTAAGAAGCACGGTTTTTATTATTATTATTATTATTATTATTATTATGTTCCAATATATAAAACCTCAGGATATACTTTCTTTTTACCATGACTACATATACCACAAAGCTCCACACAGCTGTTATCAATTACCTAGCCGATTATACCTGTGATCAGATCTAGGTGAGCCTTGGTGGGGTTTACAGGTCAACATACTCACTCAGTGTAAGTAATACAGTAAAATCAGGTACAAACTCCTATATACAGTCCAAGCGGTGCATATGTATGGTTGTATGCATATAGTAATTACTCAGTATTAATGTTGTAGTCGAGTTGCTTGTTTAATTGTGATAATGTTCTAATTGATGGCTTCTTAGCCAACAAAAAGAGCGCATTAATTCTTGAGATATTTGAAAGCATTTAAAGATATAGAATAAAATATTCACTTTTTACCTTTTTAAAAAAAGTACATTTACATTTAACTGACCTTTCCAACTCTACATCTTTCGAAATGTAAATAATTTCTCGGTTTGAAAGCTAAACGTTTCACTCTTGTGGCTCTTTCTTATTGGCGCACAAATCTGGAATGCCACGAAACGCACCGTCGAGATTGACACCTTTATGACCAATCACTAGTAGAGCCCGCCCCTCGCTGCAACTGACGACACCAATCGCCTATCAGGATGTGGGAGGAGCTGGTTTGTTGACAGGAAATGCGAGGCGGACTCACTTCCACAACCCCTTCTTGCCTGTAGTTCAGCCGGACAAACAGCGGGGTTGACAGTCGCTCATCCCTCAGAGGTATGTGGACTTAAACTATGCGTTTCAAGACCGACCCGGGGCAAAAATGCAATGGAGGTCAATACTTGTTGGTCTTGTCGTATTGAGACTGTCCCTCAGCTGCATGCTGTGGCTAGCTTTCGGACTGGGACCTAGCTGGGGGTTTAACTTCCATCTCGGTTTCAATTTGCACAAACTGGACTTGCTGTTCAGGGAGGAAAAGGAGACCGAGCCGAGAGATAACTCGTGGTCTCAACGAATACACAGCCCCAGACATGAAGAGACGGAGACCACCTGTGCGTCGGCGGGAGAGGAGTCCCCCAAGAGGTCCTACCTGAGCTTCTTCGATGGCAACAAGGACGAGTACGTGCGGAGATACAGCTCTTTCCCGGACACACTAAAGTCCAAAATGAAAGACATGGCCAAAGAAATGTTCTACTTCGGATATGACAATTATATGAAATATGCCTTTCCCGAGGACGAGCTGAATCCCATTGACTGTGAAGGGAGGGGTCCAGACGTGCAAAACCCGTGAGTCATTCACTGTTGCCCCGATTACCTGAACTGACTGGACCTGCTACTGTGAAGTGCAGTTCACGCTTCCAGGCGCTCAGTTATCTTAACTGTTTTCTGCACATTGCAGTTTGCATGCAGTTGTAATCAAATTGGCTTCTAGTAAAATGTCGCTGCTCTCTGTGCTGCCCACCGGTGATCACTCAAGAACAGGTCAGGGTTTACAAATGGGAACCGGAGGAGAGTTCATATCATGTTTGCTCTAAATAGAAAGCGTTTACATAATTCCTATAGTTTTGGGGCAATGCCAGCCTAGGTCAGATGACTCCCACTGAACAGTCCTGTACTTTCCAAGCTTAAAGAGTCTTGACAGGGATCCCGTGGGTTTCTGTGAAGTATAGCCTGTTTTTCTTCATAATTCATTCAAAATTATGAAATCAGATGATCTAAAGCAAATGTATAATTTAAGAAAAAGAGAGGGAAACAACTATTTTACTATCATGTGTGTCTTGAATTAATCGGGCATTGTTATTTCCAAGTCTGGGTGACGTATACTTGTTTGTTTTCTGATAAAGCCTCCAAATCCTGGAGAGATTTAGTCTACAGTCTTGTTTCCCCCCAAACTGAGTTGAATGTGTTTAAGAAATGTCAGCAAAAACCTCCAAAGCCTGCTATAGTTTTCCAAATCATTTGAACTTTATGTCTAATTGAAAATGATACAATGATAAAACATAAATGGTCAAACCGAAAAATCTTTTTGGCACAGAAGCAAGTTTAACACAGTTTGGTAACACCTCTTCTTTAAATAAAGCTAGGCAAGCATATGGTACATGAGGGAGCTCCACTGGTGGCATTTTTAAAATTCAAGATTTTTCCCATTCTTGCTTGATATAGGATTCATTGTAGATGTTTTGTTATGTGGCAAAGCTTCTCCCTGTGTGACAGGTCCAGGCTGCAGGCAGGCCATTTTAGCACTTTACTTACTTACTGATCCATGCAGTTGTGATAATATCTGCCACTGCTGAGTCAGCAGTGTTATCCATCAGCTTTCCCTTCAGTCCCTTTAAAAGAAACAATGCTTTTCAAACCGTGTAACAGGTTTTCCCTTCAGCTGGAACAAAATGCAGAACTACAACTAGATGCGTAGATACTTCATTGTTCTCAAAGGAAATTTTGACATCTAGTAGCTTGCGAATGACAACATCAAACACAAAAGGCACCAAATACAGATTTGAATTCGCAAACCAGAGGAATATTGTAACACAATAAACAAAGGTTGTGCAAAACTACAAAAGCGAAGCGATGGTCTCTCACTAATCAGAGCTGTCCCTGTTCTAAGATATGCAGCTAGTATGATGTGTGAGGTATGTTAAAGTGTAGGTAGTGCAAAGGGTGATCCCCATACAAAAACATTACAGGGTGCATTCACAATGCAAGAATTATAACCAGTGTAAAGAAAGCTGTCAGAAAACTGGACAAAAAGAAAGTGTAAATGTTTATGTGCATAGCGCTAATATAACCAATATCAAGACTATCTGATGCAGAAAGTTATGCTGATATGTCAGCGTCTCTGGCTCTTTTCCTTTTCTGTGATGCGTTCAAGAGCTTTATGGTTCAAGGCAGAATAGATTTCCTCAATCTGTCAGTTGTGTTAGAAAAAGTTATTTTGAGATTGATCACTAACATTAACAAAAATGGGGGGGGGGGATTTCATCTTCTCAAGTGTTTCTAAGACAAGAAGGGATTTTATAATTTGTCATGGCTAGTTCCTATTCATGACACCAAAATGATCAATGATAATCTGCAAATTATTTTATAATTAATAATTGTGAGTTGTCGTTTTAGCCTGCACTGATAAATAACTATTCATGAGGAGTGATAATCTTTTCTCCCGATCGGTTTTAGTTTGTTTTAATACCCTCTTATCAGTCCTACACTGTTTATGTTGTCAGATCAGAAGAAAAATCCTTACTTAATGGGAAGATTTATTCACATATGGAGTAATAAAAAATGTGAATATCACTTTGCTGTTGGATTTAAACTACGCTTTATGTTTTGAGATCAGTATAATGTATGTCTCCCACTTGTGTGTGAAACCACAGTCTGTTTCACTTCTTTTATTTCAGATCAAATATCAACATAAATGATGTCTTGGGGAACTATTCCCTTACTCTCATTGACACCTTGGACACTCTGTTGGTAGGTTGTTTATTTACTGCCCTGCTTGCACTGCATTAAAGCAATGGTGACTAGATCTTCCTCTGTGAGTTATGGGTTTTCCGTTTCCTTTTTTTTTTTTTTTTTTTTTTTTTTTTTTGTTTTTTTTTTTTTTATATTT
>VUQG01045738.1:13146-52997 GCA_015106755.1 Etia nguti
TAATACCAGATCCAACATGAATAAAGTGAAGATGTTCATATATCTTCACCGGCATTCCTTGAATCAGCCTTTTGGCATTTCTTTGATTTAAACATCAATTAAATCTCTATTTTTTTAATTTAAACTGCTGTCAATTCCCTTTTTTATAGTTTAAAGACCACTTTATCATTAATGCAAAACAATTACCTAGTCTTGCAGGGATTTTTTTTTTTCTTCGTCTCATAACAAAGACAGTCTTTAGCCAATTTCTCCAGTCTCTCATACTGGGAGCTTCTGGTTTAATCCAAGGCGCTGTCGTTGTATTTTTTTCCAATCAGTTGCATAATTCAAAATAAATATATCAGTTTCTCTGCTCTGCACTACATTGAGAACAACGGTGGTTAGCACTTCCTCTGTAAGTTGTGGGTTTTCTGCCAAGCTTATAAGTTCCCCTGCATGAAGCCAGGTGCGAGTGTTACCGTGCCAGTCTTAAAACTGACAGCTGATTGTTGATTTACTGTGGTTATACAGTATGTGGTTTTTCTCACCAGGTGCTCGGCAACGTGTCAGAGTTTCAGAGAGCTGTCAAACTGGTTATAGATACTGTATCTTTTGACAAGGACTCAACTGTGCAAGTTTTTGAGGCAAACATCAGGTGCATATGTCATTTCGTACATTTTCTGAGTCTGTAGGAATGAAGATATTTCAGTGTACACATTTTTAAAGCAAAACATTTGATATGATTATTTATGTAACCCTTATCATGATTATTGCTTTTGATAAGCTTTTAAATATCTGGTTATGTGTAGAACTCTGGTGTAATATTTCTTTCTTTCTTTCCTTTTTTTTTTTTAAAACTGAAGGATCTTGGGAAGCCTTATTTCAGCACACATTCTGCTGACTGACCCAAAACATCCTTTTGGCAATGTGGGCTTTGAAGGTTACGATAATGAGCTGCTACATTTGGCTCATGACTTGGCTGTGCGTTTGCTGCCAGCCTTTGAGAACACCAGCACAGGCATTCCCTACCCCAGGGTGAGTGAGACTGTTCTGACCACAAATTAGAGGTATAAATTATTTCGATCTCTCTTTGCAGCACTCACTGTAGTTATCATGTGAGCAGAAATTTTCATTGATCAAACTGTAAATGCACTAGACTTGATTTGTTTGTATCTTTATCACAGGTGAACCTGAAGAACGGAGTTCCCACTGACAGTGTGAATGAGACCTGCACTGCAGGAGCCGGGTCCTTGCTGGTGGAGTTTGGAATTTTGAGCCGCTTAATTGGAGATTCGACATTTGAGTGGGTAGCTAGACGAGCTGTTAGAGCCCTGTGGAGCCTGAGGAGCAACGAAACCGGTCTGTTGGGTATGTATGATGTTTAGTACAGCGTAAAGACTTTGCCTGCCAGCGTTCTTTTTGTTTTTTCATTCTTTTTCTGTTTATTTGCTGAAGTTATATGGCCACGCGATGTGAATATAAGACTTAAATTTCTCTTTTTAGGCAATGTAGTTAATATCCAAACAGGCCAGTGGGTTGGCAAGCAGAGTGGTCTCGGAGCTGGTATGGACTCCTTCTATGAGTACTTGCTTAAGTCGTACATCCTCTTTGGAGAAAAAGAGGACTACCGGATGTTTACAGCTGCTTATGAAAGCATCCAGAATCACATGAGACGAGGGTGAGTTCAGCACTAAAGCAATGTGACATAGCAGCATTGTACAGCTTCATTGGGTTGCAGATGAAATGTGAAATGAATCACGACTATGTAAATCAGTCACTGTCGGATTAAACAAGCAAAGAGGAAATAAAACTGCTGATGGTTTTTAGTTTTAGTTTCTTACTAAAGGATACTTCAGGAAGGAAGGAAAACTAGATTCTGAAACTTAAAGCTGTCATGAGACTTAACAGAGATACACACCAGCACTTTATTCCCCATCAGTAAACACTGATAAACACCTGATAAGGATCTGAAATTGTGTTTTTTGTCTTTGTGATAAAATCTCTTTGCAGCGTATATCTAACAATTTCACTGTGATTTTGTTTAGCGATATATTGTTTCTGTGTTTTTTCCAGGAGAGAGTCGTGCAATGAAGGAGAAGGTGACCCACCTCTCTATGTTAATGTGAACATGTTCAGTGGTGAGATAATGAACACCTGGATTGACTCACTTCAGGCTTTCTTTCCTGGCCTTCAGGTGAGGATTATAGTTGCAGCTGTGAGTAGAACCTGACCGAGATATCAGCCTATATTGTCTGTTTCCTGATGTCTTGATATTGGCGTTTATAACAGTTCTTAAATGAAAATTAAAAATGTAGAAAAAAAGGGTCTTTAACCATGTAATGAGTGTTGATGTTGCATGATTTGTCCACCAGAGGGCACTTTGCAACCTGCCTGGCAACTAATCCTCTCTGAGTCAGTAATGCTTGTTATGACAGTAAAACAAGATTATTTTTAAACTGCATTGTCATGTTATCCTAGTAAAGACTCACAAATAACTACACGTAACACAGGTTAGGGAAATTTAAAGTCTTCTCTAGATTTCTCTAGAAATTTCTCTACAAGTCTAGAATCTTCATGTTTCATGTGTCTGAAAGACAAAAATTATCGGCCTATATATCTCATTTTTTAAATTCCCCAAATATTGATAACAATCTAAAAAATCCTGTGCTGTAAACAGCCTCGTGTATACATTGTTTTGTTTATCTAAATTAAAGATCTACTTCTGCCTTATAGGTGCTGAATGGCGATGTAGATGATGCCATTTGCCTGCATGCCTTCTACTATGCCATCTGGAAGCGCTTTGGAGCTCTGCCAGAGAGATACAACTGGCAGCTGCAGGCTCCTGATGTGCTTTTCTACCCTTTAAGACCAGAACTAGTAGAGTCCACTTACCTGCTGTACCAGGTAACACTCGTGGTCTTTGTTCCACAGCATTTGGTGCTGCTGTCAGTGACTGTTATCTCTCACACAAGTCTTCTTTTTCAACTTCTGCAGGCAACCAAAAATCCTTTCTATCTGCATGTTGGAATGGATATTCTACAGAGCCTTGAGGAAAATGCCAAAGTCAGGTGAGATTAAGTTTAAAGTTGTAGATGCTTTCGTACAAGAAATAATAAAAAAATACACTGTTTACTCTTTTTGAGCTTGTTAAAGCTCTTCTGTGTTTGCTTTTGGCTAAGCTGAGCTGTGTTCTTTGCAGATGTGGGTATGCTACTCTCCATCATGTTGTGGATAAATCCAAAGAGGATCGCATGGAGAGCTTTTTCCTCAGCGAGACATGCAAATATCTTTATCTGGTAAGTTGCAGTTTGGCCATTCAGAGAGAAAGCTATGTCTTATGTGGCTATAAAATTATATGAGCGCAGTATATAGTCGAGATAGATCTTTATCCAAGTTATTGCAAGAGATCAAATGTCATCTTCTACAAATTGCGACATCAACCACTGGTTTGTGAACTCTGCCTTGAACTCCCGAGCTTATAATTTTGACCATTATTATCTTAGGACGTGTGTGGTACTTTTGGCTGCTCCCTTATTTCCCTAGAGGGCGCTACACAGGGTGGATCCATGTTTGATTTGGCACAGGTTTAATACCGGATGCACTTACTGATGCAGCCCTCCCATTTTTCCCAGCTTGGGACTGGCAGTGGGAGTACACTACCAGTTGCTTTAGATTTCTGCATTGAATCCAAACCATAGCCGCGAAATCCCTCTTAAACTCTGTTACATAACCTGATGTGCATGTCCCTGGAAGTGTAACTTACATGTCATGTTGACACATTGTGCAAGTATTGTGATTTACTTTTTCGATACAGACGATTCCTTCATAGAGTTTCAACTGCTTTCTTGCCACAGTTGAATTTATCATTGAGAGAATAATAACCATCCCTTCAATATATAAATACTTAAAGATTCTGCAAATTCCTGGAGGGACATTGCTGAACCTATTGGGAATGTACAAATAAGTGGAAAAACTTAAGGGGCAAGTATGTTTGCACCCGAAAAGACAAAAAAAAAAAGAAAAACCCACAAAAAAACCCACTGACCACAACAAAGAGTAAGGACGCAGAAGGGAAAAAGTCACAGGATTTTACTTGTCTCTATTGTGGCTGGCAGTGCATATAAAACACCAGGACACAACCACAAGATCATTAATGTATAACACACACAATCATGAATCCTGGCAACGACGTCAGCAACTTGTGTAGTTTACGTCATTGACTCTTCAAAATGTAACGCAGAAGTCTAAATCACCCCTCTGAGGCTGGGCGTGTGTGTCCTCCTGGTCCTAAGGTGTACTGCCTGCCTGCCCCGGCCTGCTATCATATTCCACTTAATGATCAGTTTGTCTCAGCATTTCAAATCCTCTTTGTCAAACTTTCTTGCTTTCACATACCATGACCACATGCAGTGATTTACTGTCCTCTTACGTGGGTAAAAGGTTTATTTTCTAAGCCAGTGTACTCATAGTGCTAGTTCCAAGCCTGGATAAATGGGGAGGGTTGTGTCGGGAACAGCCTTTTAGACAAAGTTAGAGAGGCCAGGGTGAGATGGTCTGGACATATGGAGATAAGGAATAGTGGATATGTAGGACAAAGGATGTTGAATATGGAGCCGCCAAGCAAAAGGAAAAGAGGAAGATCGCAGAGAAGATTCATGTATGTAGTGAAGGACCATATGAAGAGGGTTAATGTGACAGAGGAGGATACTGGGCATAGGGTGAGATGGAGGCAGCTGATCTGTTGCGATGACTCATAAGTGGAGAAGCTAAAAGAAGAAGATGAGGCATCTAAGAGTACAATGTGTGATTTGCCTGATTAAATCGCAAATTAAATCTGCCTTCTCAGCTATAGAGCAATGTCTTAAATGGATATGATAACATGATATGACAGCAATATACAGTCAAGGTATGTCTTTATCATCTGTCTTAAAAAGGTTGTTTTAGCTCCATTCGCCCTCTCTTTAAGCCAGCCTTCTTTTGATTGGCTGCCTCTTGTAAGCAGAAGGTTTGAAATGCTATCATTTCACTTACTAGAACTAGAGTATAGACTAGAGTATTAACTCCTCTGTGAGCCACATCTTTCTGTAATACAAAGAAAATTAAAATGCTCCAGATGGCACCAGGAACATAAATGTCACTGACGTCCAGTTCACTGACTTGAATTAGCTGAGATGAGGACTTGCAGTCAGCTGGGACCCACATGTCCCCAAAATGACCATGCCCAGTTACAAAGCATCATCTTTGTTATGCTGTTTAAACAGGTAAGTATTGAATGGAGATATTAACTGTGGGGACCAAAACCATTGTTTTTTACTTGGATATACATGTAAACACATTGAATTCATCAGAAGTTGGGCATTATAAAACAAGAGTCTGGGGATTTAGTCATTTTTGGAGCCAGCCTTAATTGTACTTTCAGAGAGCCGCAGTTTTTAGAATTATAAACCCTCGAGGTTTCCATGAGGTATGAGCCAGGTGTTAGTAGAGTAGAATTCAGGGTCACTGATGTCCTACCTGTCTTCATACTGTGTAAATAAAACCTCTCCTATGCGTTGCAGCTGTTTGATGAAGACAACCCACTTCACAAATCCGATAACAAGTACATCTTCACAACCGAGGGTCATGTTGTGCCTATAGACAAACGCTTCAGGGAGAAACAATGGAATGACGACTTTCCATGTGAGGAGGGAGCACTGGCAGAAAGAGAGCCAGTTAACCAGCCTGCTCCAAGAAACATCAGCAATGTAAGGCCATCTTCCTCTCGAATCTAGGTCACTGTTCTCACATGACAAATATTTCAATAGTAATTGTTTTCTTTTTTAAACTCTCTGCAGTGTAACAGGATCCCAGAGGAGCGACGGTACACTCTCCCATTAAAGAGCATCTACATGAGGCAAATAGATCACATGGTGGGACTTTTTTGAGTGACGGGATGGATGTAATGACATTGGCAGGAGCAGGCCTTCATTGCACAGATGAACTGACCACTTGTTGGTTAAAATCCTCTTCCTGTCTGTTCTGCTGCTCGGGAAACTGACACTAAAGTAATCCTGAGAAAGCAATTTGATTAAATTAAGTTTGAGCTTTTTTTTTTCTTTTTCTATTTTGGTGGGTGAAAATGTTGCCAGACATTTTTGTGGGAAGAAGAGGATTCATCCTTCATTGCATTTTGGCAGGCAAATCATTGAGAAAGTGGTGAATAACTGTTGTGTTCTTATGGAACAAACCCCCCCCCCCCATGTCTGTTCAGGTATGAATGTGTGTGATTATGTTTGTGTATGCACATTTGAATTCTCAGCTGAGCTGGGAATCAAAATGCTGTGTTAATGGGAACAGTGCCATCTAGCCACGCATGAAAATGCATAGCGTATAAAAACACTCAACTTAACAAAAAGTCTCTCTAAACATGATGATTTGGTGCCTCCTTGCAGATGATTCACACTAGATCAGTGCTTCTACATAAGGGCTGTATATTAACAGATGATAATAACAGGTACGAACTGTCAAATCCAGAGGCTGTGTTAGATCGTGCTCATAGAAATGTTGTTCTTTTTGTACACCTGAGGCTGGTTTGCAAAAGAGTCGAAACTATTGCCACTATGAATATTCTTTTTCTTAAACCGCACTAGCCATATTGCAAGGATTTTAAACTGTCTTCTGTCTTAGTTGTGTTTTGCACATCACATCAAACCTCAGTATCCAGGGAGTTACAGGCAACATAAAGGTAAACTGCCTCCTGCTTGTTAGCTGTTAATTAATTTCTGATTAGTATTGAGGTAAACATTGATCTCTCAGGCTTCTAGCTACTCAATGTCTTACAAAGTACAGAGCTGTGCCACGACTGTATGAGCGAGAGATTAATGACGACTCTTGAAAGTGCCTTCGATTTGTCTTTGTTTCTCTGGATGCTGTGCAATGCATATGATAATATTGTGAATAACATGGCTGAAAAAAAAGGCCACTGTAATGTTTTGCAAAAAGAGTCATTCCATGTGTATGTACAGTTTTACACTAATTATAACATGAAGCTCTTTTAGTTGTGTTAAAAAAAACAAAAACAAAAAAAAACAAGCCATAAAATGTATTGTTTTTTTTCCCAATGATAGTTAATTTTCAAGAAGTGCAAATTGATTTTTCATCAGTTTTCTGTCAGACACGGTCAGCATACAGACTTTCCTGCAATTTAATTTCTGTTATCAGGATAATTATCACGTGGTGAGAACTCAGGGTTTAAAATAAACACATAATCAATGAATGCTTTCATAAGAAATAAAACTTTTTTGAAACGTTGCCTACAATATCTCGAGATGGTGCTGGTTTTCTTGCAAATGTTACAAATTTCTTGTCCGAGGTTACAGAGTGGCTACACTGAAGTACAGTTGTACTGTGAAAACTGATTTTCTTCCACAAATATAAACAGGATGTTTTTTGTTTTCTCATTAGCTGTGATGTTTTATTTGTGTACAGCTTTACTGACTGTTTTTTTAAATTTTTTTATCTTCCACTTTTGCCAAACATCCTGACTGTATATTGACTGTAGTGAGTGCATTACACAATTACATCACAATCTAAATGTTTTATTTGTAGGAGACTGCTATTCATCTTCTGTGATAATCTGCTGGGCTATATCAGTGATTTTTAACTTATCTAAAGGAAATTACCCCAATCGCTTCAAATTAATAGTTGTAGGAAATGTACACATTTATTTTCTTCCAAGGAGTTAAATGAAATGATTGATACCACCTAATGGTGAGTAGCATGGTGAATGCTAATCACAGCTATGTCACAAAGTTGTTGCCCAGAATGATCAATTGTTGTAGAGCTTTTGTGTGTTTATTCAGAGAGTTTGGAAATATGCCTTTTATTAAATCATCTAAAAATTAGTTTGAGAGAAACATTCATAAATTTGCTAAAAGAGGCCACTGTACTGTTTATTAGAGCAATTATCCTAAGTTTGCAGAGGGAAACTGTTTCCTTGGCTCTGTCCAAGGAGAAAAAATTACATTCTCAAGTACACTGAAGCTCCCTGCTCAGCACATAATTTGTTTAATCAAAATGAAAACAGTCTGTTTAGTCCGTTTGTGGCTCTGACACATTAAAGGGGATCTATTAGTCTCATTTCCAGCTCCTTATTTTTATTATTTAACTCTAATAGAGTTACTTTGCATTTTTCTTTTCACAGTTTGAAATAATATTTATCATATGGCTTTAGTTCAGGCCCTCAGTTCCTCCTCTTTCTGAAACAAGCTCTTTTAGCTCCCTTCTCCCATTCTTTAACTAACTTTCTCCTGATTGGTTGCCACTTTGGAGCAGAAGAGGTGATCAGTGTCATCATACAGGCCCAAGATGATGATACTTTTTTCTTTTTGCTTCTCTAAACTCTTGAGAATCGAGGAAAAATGAATCTTTCCATTGAACTTTTTTGGGGGATTTCCTTCCTCTTTGGAGCTAAAAGAGGCCACCCAAACTCATGAGATATCAATGGAAAGCCCCAGATGTCCTCTTTAGAGTACATCAGGACTTAGTAGGGTCAAAAGATATGGACCCAAAACAAATGTCCACAGAGGACATAAATGAACAGGCTGGTTCTCAGGAGTATAAACCATCGCAGTGGGTTTTAAGTCATACAATCTTAATGTGATTGAAGTGCAGAACCTTCAGCTTTAATTTAATGGGTTTTGCAAAAGTATAGGATTAACTACTTTGGAACGAAAACAATTTTTATTGCTAAAACAAGGATGATTTTAAGTAACATTTTTTTCCAGGCAATGGCTCAAACGCATGGAGTTCTTCAGCTTGTTTGCTAGACTTTCTACCTTCAGTTTGGCCTTCGGTAACTGAAAAACATGCTGCATTTGGTTGAGATCAGGTGACTGACTTGGCCATTCAAGAATATTTAATTTCTTTGCTTTAAGAAATTCTTGTCTTGCTTCTGCAGTATGCTTTGGGTCAGTACCTATTTGTACTGTAAAGCACTGTCTGATCATTTCTGCAGCACCTGGCTGAATCTGAACAAAGAGTACAATGACCTGATTCCACTGGCAAACATGCACGTACCATAGTATTGCCTCCACCGTTTTTGACTCATCATGTGGTGGGCTTTAAATTATGACCTTTTGTCTGTGCAGGCTCTGTAAGAGGTTTTCTGGCAGGGTCTAATCTTGTCTTTCTGTTTATGAGTTCTAGAGCAGAGGTGATGGCTGATATTTTGGGACTTTTAATTGTTTTTTAATACATTTTAGAGCTTTTTCTGCTGATGAAGATAGATTTTTCACTTTTAAAGTTTTTGCCTTTTTAGACATTTATTTTGTATTTTCAGCCTAATGATGACTTTCTTGACTTACATTGTGATCCCTTTGGACCTAATTTTGAGATTTCCATTGAAAATATATGAAATACAAGTTCAATCCCTGGACTCAAGTTCAGATCTCTCTGCTTAATTTGACAAAGCAACAAGCCTCATTTGGGCATGCACTTGTCAGTCAGTTGTCCTGTTTTGAGCCTCTGAAAATCTACGTGTAAAAAAAAAATGTAACTGCTAAATAGTTACAGTATTTAAAAAAAAAAAAAAAAACCCTTTAAAATATTTGTTTGAAAATCCAAGTCTCGTGTCATACATTCGTCTTGAATGTTTATAAGGAGGCAACGAATCTTCAACAGAGAACTGTTCTTTGAACGTTTAGGAAAAGCTAAAGGAGGTCACTTGTAAAAATGACACGTTTCAGTGATTTAAGGGACATATTCAGTGAAAATAATAAATGTGAAATTATAAACACAACACTGCAGAGTTGCTTTTAATTTGTGAAAGACTGAGAAATACTGAGTTTTCTACAGAAGCTTTAATAAGTTTAATCAAGGAATACAATTAGTGGTTTCTGTACAGAATTGTTGGCTCAAGGTCCCAGAGTTTTAATTAGCTTAAACAAATGTTTGACATATCTACCCCTCGACATTGTTACATATCAACATGGTGTCACCATACTTAACTAACTGTCCAATAGAAATCTGCTTAATTATATACACTGGCCATTTTCAACTATTGTAAAGAGTTAGATTTCCTAACACTTTCATGAAAAGTTCAATTTGTGACATGCTCGAGTTATGTTACAAACTGCTGTAGTGTATGTGTACATAAAAGCCGTTTCTAGTGAAAGGTTCTGTTAAAATATCTAACAGAGGCTGAAGTGCATATGCAGGTGGTTAGGTCATCTTCTTTGCCCTTTTGACCGTACGCCGATCACTTACCGTAACATAGAGACAATGCATTAGCCGGAAATGTTTTCACATTACATGAGAAAAAAATCACTTTTTGCTGACAGAAGCTCCTGATGTTTTAACTACACACTGCATGCCCCCCCCACCAAAGACCAGTTCAAGAGAGTTGAGAGAAAAGTTAGATGAACTAAAATTCAACTCATCTGAAATGTGCACAGAAGTTTCTGAATTTGGAGCTATCTGAAAAGAAGTCCTTTGTCAAAGCTAGAACTTAATTTTGAACACAAGAAATAGATTTTTATTTTTTGCATTCGCTGGTTTGAGGATGGCCACTTGCAGGGACAGTTTTCATCTTCAGGCCTCAGTTTGAATTGAGAAAGGATCTGTGGAATGTGATAGGGGGCGCACCAGCACCCTGTAAAAAACATAAAATAAAAATAAACAGGAGTGAGCCATAGTGACCGATGACAACAGCTCGTCCTAATTATCTTTAAAGTAATTTTTCTACTTTGCTCACCTTCATCTGGTTTTCTGCGTGTTTTTTAGAAGAGACCGCAATCCTTCAGGTTTTCTTTGATGATGATGTCGGTTACGGCATCGAACACAAACTTGACGTTCTCTGTGTCGGTAGCGCAGGTCATGTGAGAGTAGATTTCTTTGATGTCTCTGCGCAGGTTCAGGTCCAAGAACTGCACTTTGATATAGTTACCAGCATCCTCATAGGTATTGGGACCTGGGCGAGACAGTGTAATGATAAAGTTTTGCTTTTACTTAGCTTGCCACTATCTTAAATATCTATTTGAAATGATTATCTCACCATCATATTCAGGGAAGCACATGCTGAGATGTGCTTTCTTGATCTTCTCAAGGAACACATCTTTCTTGTTGAGGAAGAGTACAATGGAGGTGGTGGCGAAGTAGCGGTGGTTGCAGATACTGTTAAATAAGTGCAGACTCTCGTGCATGCGATTCTGAGAGAAAAAAAATCCCAGTGAAGAGACTTTCCAAAAATGTGGACCCTAATAAAAGAATATCAAGTATATAGTATAACTTGTCATACCACTTCATCATCCTCCACCAGGACCATGTCATAGGCGCTCAGAGCAGCAATGAAGATGATACAGGTCACGCCTTCGAAACAATGGATCCACTTCTTCCTCTCTGACCTCTGACCACCCACATCAAACATTCTGCACGAGAACAGGCGCGTGTTGCCTTGTTTGCCACCGTGCACACAGGGAGCCCAGCGGCTGATTTGTTTGTCTTATTCTCTTGATAAACATTGCTCTGGCTCACCTGAAATTGAGATCTTTGAAAGAAAACTGAGTCTCGATGATACCAGTGGTCTTCACTCTTGATCGCAGCACATCCTGCTCAGTGGGCACGTAGCCTGGTTGGATCAGTCGCTCCAAGTCATTCAGATAGCTGCCGGGGGGAGGAGAAGAGAATCAATCAATGATGCATCCTGATACAAGAGATCAGAACAATGTAACAATGTTAAACCTGAGTAAATGTGATTTCTTACTATCCAGCAGAGTCGTTGAGTTGGTACTCTGAAGCTCTGTCAAAGCATGCCTGTATGCCAGAATCTTTCCACAGACGCAGAATGATATCTGACATTTCTTTAGGCATGGTGCCTTCCTCAATGGTGTCTGCAAGATGCATGAGTTTCCTGGCATCATCCTGCACGGAGGCATGCGTGTGTTTAGTGAGCTATCAGGACCATGAAATCTGTTTAGCTTCATATGTATGTGGAAATGAGTGTCAGCAGTGGTTACCTGCTGATCAGAGTGCCCATAGTTGATATTGAGCGTGTTCATGGCCTTCACAATGGCCATGATGGACTGCAGGGTGTTGCTGTAGATGATGACAATGAACTCCAAGCACTCTTCAAGCGAGTAACCATCTTTGTGGATAATTCTGATGAGAAAAATGCAGCATTAAAAAAATGCAATTTACAATCAACTCTAAAAGAAGGTCGACATTGCTTAGATGCAAAGTCAGCTTACTTCATCTGTTTGACAATAGTGCTTTTGCCTGATTCTCCAGCACCTATATGGAAGAAGAAAAATAATTGAATTGTTTGAATGACATGTTTACAAAATGCTTTTGTCATGTTTAAGGGTCTAGGGAAAGATAAGTGGGTAATTTTGCCTTTATTTTTGTGCTAATTTCGTGTTATTGTGTTAATTACAGATGACCTTATGGTTTTTATCAGATAAAGGGACTTCTTACTTCAGGTCTAATCTTTTCTTATCCCCGACCTACATTACTAGAGGAGACAACAAAGCTATGAATGACGCGACCATTTGTCAGGTAGATATACCCGATTGTAATATTGAGTGATTTTCCTTAAAAATTCTGTATTTCTTTATGCAGCAAAACACAGTGTGGTGTATGAAATTACTGGTTAAGCTACTGATCTATCTAAAACTGTGAATCTTCACAGACGTGACTTTTTAAAAGCCCATTTCTCATTGATTTATTGACACATTGCCTAAAGTGTATTTTGGCATATATCTGAGGGCTACAGCCACAGCTTGTGTTTGGGTTTTGTGGTATGGTATCTGTGTCCTTCACGGTTAAGCCCTTTGTGCTGAAGGACCTGTTGTTTCAGGATTAACAGAGGATCGGCTTGAGTGATTATGAAGGTGTCTTAGCAATTTAGGGACACAGGTGATTAAGCCTTTACATGACACAGACACTTAAGGTGTTTTAAAATTATACAATTTGGTAAGTTTTTCAGGTTTTTGAGTAAATAAGATCTATCCATAGCAGTACTTCTACTTCATTTGTATGATTATTTGACATCAAGTATATGAAAAAAAATTACATCAAGAAAAAAGGGAGTTTTTTTATGTTTTTTCTTTGCAAACTCAAGTTTGCGAACATAACATGCTACAGACAGAACTGATGTGTAATACAATGTCTCTCCTACACTTTAATTAGAATTAAAAGCGCTGTAATTATCATCACCATGGGCCCTTAGATATGTATAACCAGATATTGTTGTTTTCTACTAATGCGTCTTAGCCATTTGGTTCTACCAGCTTTCCTGTCTTTACCTAGCAGCAGCAGCTTGACAGTTCTTGCATCCTTGTCGGCATCCTCCTTCAGTTTCTTCTCCAGCTCCCTGGAGCGTTTTTCCTCAGCGCTGGCTCCAGCTCCCATCCTACTTTACCCGGCTTGGGCCCCCTTTGCTCAAAGGCCAAGTGCCAAGAAAAATGGAGGCAGGTCCTAGCTGCTCGTCAACAATGTGACCGGAGCCTTCAACTGTGCAGCTGATGAGTCAACTGCGTGCTGCAAACACTGGAGAATGTTTGAGCATTTTCCTGACTTAGGAAAGGATTTTGGGCATCCTCTACCCACCTGATCAGTGGTGACCAATAGAGCACAAGGACAGGAGTGTTTTAGGGCAGAGCGAAGGGTGCAGGGGAAGACTCAGGCATACATCAGTGTAGGATCTAACCTATCTAACCTTTATGGGGATTTTGCTGTGCTCAGCGGAAGATGAACAGCGGCTCAAGTGCTTATCTCTCTGTGTTGTTTGTAGGTGCCTTCGAAACAGGACCACGTGAGGCTAAATATTTGTGATGCTAGGTGTTTTATATAAGTGCAATTTTGGTTAACCAAACAAAATCCATTCCACATTAGCAGTAAGTTAAATTATTAAATCTGGTAAGAAAATGAGTGTATGTTTGCATGTTGTGTGCTTAGTGCTTTTAAGGGACTAAAGATAGATAAAGGTTTTGTAATTTGTATTTAAACAGACAAACAAACAAATAATTGTATTTCATCAATTAGCCAGTGAAATACACAACCAGACGCTCAGTTCCAGGTCCAAATATGAAATACTGACATATCTTATTACATACGGCAGACTGAAGGGTGAGTTCTGAAGTGCTTAAAGGGCTTTAGGGTTTCACCTGACAGATCTCATTGACCTCAATCTGAAGCTGGTTAAGGATCCTAATCTACTCACGTTCAATTGTGTATGCATGCTTGCATGTACAGCATGTGCATTGATGTGTTACGGATGAAATACATTTTCCTTAAAAATTCAATAACGCAATCTTATTTTGTTCTTTTGAGGAGCTCAAAATGATAAAGTCACTGAATGAATACACTGTAGCAAATCAGCACAATGAGATAATTTACTCAAGCGCTCTACTTTAGTATAAGTCAAATTTGTTAGTCAATTCTTTACATTTTAAGCCACTTTAAACTTCCGGTTTGCAGCATTTCAGAGTAAACTTTGTACTTTTGGGTTTATTTGCCATTCACAGAAACTAGTTACCAAAATTGTATATTAATTGACTAAGTAGTGCACCAGATTAATTAAAAAAAAGAGAGGTACCCGATCAACTACCGCACTTAAATAAAGGACTATTTATTAATATGATTGTATTACTGATATACATCGACCACTATTTTATTAGGAACACCGGTTAACTATTGTGTTAATGGAAATATCTATCAGTCATTCCCAGAGCACTAACCCAACGCATTTAGGCATGTTAACATGGTCAATTTGGGCTTATTAACTTTTTTTTCTGGGCCTTTTCCCTCTTTTAGGAAAATAGCTACCGGCACTGTGATTAAGCTATCCATGCAACTTTTGTTTTGTTTGGGCAGTAAGAGGTTGACATTGTATTCATGCATATGGACTCAAATTGCAAATGGAAAAAAAGACACATGATCTTGATTAGTTGCAAGATACAAGGTACAACACAAACTTGCTTCAAGCTTGCTTCTTTTATCTCTCTCGGTTAGATTATGGAAATATTTTAGGTAAAGCAACACAAAATTAATATATTCATATTCCAATGATTCAAGAATTTAGAAAAGTAAAGATGTAAATCCAAACAGACTGTGCTGTCCTTAATATAATATCATAGTTTGAACTCTCAAACATTCACAGTACAGGCCTATTACTAGGCTATCTTCAGAAGTGTTTTCAGCATGTTGCTGTTGGTCTACTTATCTGCTAATTTTACAACTTCACTGAGTATTTGTACTGCGTGGTTAGCTCTTCATACTACCATTTCCACTCCAATAGATCTTTACAGCAGAACCAGGCATTATCTGCTATTAAAGTAAAAACTTTCACTCATTTGAAAAGTAACAGAGTAGGTGGGAAAGCCAATGCAGACATTTTCTGGTACTACTATGATTGAAGTGTAAGCAACGTTGCTTTTTTGGGTTTTTTTTTAAAATTTTTTTAGAACAGTGTCTACCACATCTGTATTTACTTACTTATGGTTATAAGGCTGTTACGAAGAAAGAAAAGGATAAAACAGAGGTTAAAAAAGTCTTTAAGCACAATTTTTACAAATCTTTCTCTGGCCGGGTGACAATAAAAGAAGACTAACTGTATCTTAAAAAAAAATCTCTTAGAGAAAACAAAACGTGGAGCTATTATTGTGCACTGCATGGCAGGAAGCATATCGTGCATACTATGTGCCAACATTGGCAAACAGAAGAGAACATGTGTTATTATAAAATATAGAGCTTTAATTTATTAGTCAGCAACAATGATAAGGAAGAAAAGGTAATAATTTTTTTACAAGTCATTACAATAACACCAACTGTGCATACATAACTGTACCTCAAAGTCTGCAAATCATTTGTTTTTCTGATTTTTTTTGAGAGCAATAGAGAGAGAGAGAGAGAGAGAGAGAGAGAGAGAGAGAGAGAGAGAGAGAGAGAGAGAGAGAAAGAAAGAATAAAAATCACAATCTTGCCTTCCAACCTTTCCCACCATAAAAAGGTGTGACCACATCCGTAGCATTTCCATATTCCCACAACAAGAAAGACATTCACTGACATCCACAGCAATGTAGAATTTTAGACAAATACCACATACATACACTGTACATGTCATGCACAATGAAAAGCCACCTTCTGAAGATTTTGGGAAAGGTTTCTCTCCAGGTTTGGTGGCGATCAGCTTTGCTAGTGTTTGTATTCGTGACACCTTGTAGAATTTAATCATTTCCGTGCTTTATATATGACGTCTGTGGCACATATTATAAAAGAGCGGGTGGATGGCATTGTACTGGCAAACATCTTTGTTGGTAAGTAGTTGATACATTAAGCACATCCCTAATCAAAAAGAATTGCACTCCAAAGCTCTGAAAATCAGCCCAGTTTTTGTAGATTGATTACATTTTTACATATTCACCTAGTGAGAACGGATATTTAGCATACAAATGTCAGGAATGGATTAAGAGAGCGAAAAAGAAATTGTTGAGCCTACAAACTGAATGCTTTGCCTTATATGAATACACTATGTAAAATGCCACAGATAATGGGGAAGTATTTCATATTTTTAAAATGACCAATTCGGCAACAGAAGGTGCTTTGTCTAGTACTGTTTTTTATAATCACAAACTGTTACAAACTCACACATAGCTGCCTGCTGGAATATCTTTTCCCAAAGAGAGAAAAGAGAAGGCAATGTTATGTTATCAGCTTTCGTGTCATTAAAAGACCCCTGCCCCCCCAAAGAAAACAGCTTATCACAAAGATCACGTTAAGGATACGACACTGAGATGTGATATTCACATATAAACAAAAACAAACACTTGGCAGCAACCGATTTTGGAAGAAGATGAGTAACAGCTCTACTTGAGGCCCGACTGGACCACATCGTGAAAGGAAAGACGTTCTACCTGCCACAGAGGGCTCTTCATTCACATATAACTGTACAACCGTGACGTCACAGCTGCAGTCTCTGGGCATTTCCATTATCCGTGCATGTCCTGTGAAATGCCATTTTCATTGTTTTTTCTGTCAACAGCTTGTACTTTGCAGTAAAAAAAAAACAAACAAACAAACTGTCCAATATACAGTACATAGATCTGGTGAAGAAGTTCAGAGAGTTACGAGACGTTCGCGGGCATCCCGACTCCTCTTTCAGCTTAGACACTGAATACTGCCAGCAGTCAAAGGATCCAACATGGTCTCCACTTAGCAGTTTCTGAATACATGTCCATCAGTTCTTGTCCATGTATGGATACTCCCAATGTCTGGGTTTAGTGTCGCTGTTTCTTAAAAACACCAAACATAAAGATATTCTCAACAAAATAACACATCTTAATAAACAATAACACTAATAATAATAATATAATAACCACAATATTTGCACAGATTGATCTATTCACAAAAAACAGGGTTGCTAGATAGGTACAAATAATTACTTTTTACAACCTACAATAAATATTGTGTATTTCCCCCTCCCCCCCCATCCCCGACAGTTACATAGAAACTGTTTGATGCTGTTGCGTTGTGTTTCTGCAGTTTCTTTCTTGTCTTTGATGATAATTTGATTTTTCTTTCTGACTGGAGTCATTCCCCTAAATCGAGGGTTGCAATGTTTAGGAGGTTGTGTGTAAAGGTAGACGGGGGGTTGTTTGAATACGATGTACGTCAAGCTTCTCATGTCTCAGCTGGAGTTGTCTGCTCTTCATGATGCCGGCGGTTACGAGGTTTCTTCTGTTCTTTCAGCTCTTTCAGGCTTTTGCCTTTGTTGTTCCCGAAGCTGCTGTCTCCCAGCTGCCAGTAGTCCTGGCAGTACTGGTTGATCAGCCCCATCTCTGGCTGGCTGAGGATGGTTAGCAGGTCCTTATACTGACTGGCACTTGGAGTCCAGGCACTGGACTGAAGCGGAGGGAGGGCCGGGTTGCCTGTCTCCACCAAAACATTGTTGACTGTGCGACCAGAAAGGACCACCAGTTGCAGTTTCACAAGAGTGTGCTTGAAGTTTTTCTCCGTGGAAGTACACTGGTAGATGCCGCCATCGGAGGACTGTAGAGAGCGGATCAGAAGTCCTTGATCTGTTTTCAGCATGCGACCCTCTGAGCGAATCTGGGACGAACAGAAGGCCAGTAAAGATTTGAAGTTAAAAAGAAAAATAAACAGAAGAAAAGATTATATAAGGTTTAATATAAGAGCTGTACTCACCTCTTTCCTCCGGTCACTGTTTTCCTTCTGCACATGCCACTTGAGAGACATATGAGGAGACCTGGCCTGGCACTCCAAGAATGTAGTGCTTCCTTCCACCCCGTACTGAACTGTCTCCAGAGTGTTCTTATTGGCTACAAAACAAAAACATGATGTACAGTTGCAATTTTATTTGTGAGATAGCTATGGAGTGAAAAAAATGCTGGTGTATTCTATAGTCTTAGTACAAAGCGACACTCACTGCTATAACCTCTGCACTGGCGGATAGGATTTCCATACTTCACATCTTGCCGACGACTCCGCCTAGAGGGGTTGAATCAACATTAACAGATATAAAATTTAAATGAAACACACTTTAAAAATGAGAAATCTGCATAAATACTCCAACTGCACTTCAGAGGTGGGAAGAAATGAAGTGCAAATACTTTGTTGCTGCACTTAAGTAGAATTTCCACGTCTGCTGCACTTATGTATTCCCTGTCTACACAATCCTGACCCTCACCTCTTCTGTGAGGCAGAATATCTGGAGCAGGATTTGCCATCCCAGGCACAGTACGGGTCCCTGGCGAGACAGCAGTCAGCGCAGACCTCCCCGTACACATCGCATCGATGGAGAGCCAAGTGGGTCACACCCAAGACTGATCCGACGTACAACTGTTGCTGTTAAAAGAAAAATAAATACAAATTAGAAATTAAAACAGCAACATACATAAGAGCAAAGGCCATTTATTTTACAATTCTGGACATCTGTAATATTTTCAAGGAAGAATTATAGATTTATATTTAAAGTATGAATAATTGATTGAAGCTACTTGCGTTGAGTTTGTAAGCCATCATCCTTAAACTGATATAAGAAGGCTCAGGGTTAGGCTATACTCTAACCTACCCTAGAGTTCTGTGTCTGTTTTCAGTATAAGATGCACCAAATTACACAAAATTGTCTTATAAATTTATAGTTGGCTATCAGGTTTTGGTTGTGTACTACAACGTTTTGTATTTAATCATGCATTTTTTCTTAGATTGTATATTTCATATTGAATTTGATGACTGTGTTCTCTGTCTGATTGCTGTAGCTGAACTATTTGGTCTGATACAAATTACACAAACTTACCCTTTTTGATGAAATCTTCATAGTAGTGATTGAAGTGGGAACCTGAAATGACACAATTAAAAATGCTGGATTTGTTATTTTGTATCACAGATAACAAACATGGTATATATAAATGTAGAGTTGGGCAAGAAGAGGATTAGTAGCAAAGTGACTAAGGCTGCAAGACTGACCTTGAACACCTCCACTTCCTCTAAAACCAGCTCCTCGGTCTGCAAGTCATCTCTTGGCAGGACAATCACTTTCTGGACTGTACCTCGATCTGAAAGAGTGGGAAGAAGTAACTTTGGCTGAGCTCTGCTGATTTATTTGGCTATTAATACCTTGACCTTGGTTTCTTCATTGTTATTCTAAAATATCTGCAACAGAGAACTGTTTTTTGGAAACCCACACTATGACTCATTAATGTTTAAGAGACAGATTGTTTCAACATGCGCGTGCAAACCTCCCAGCTAAAGCCAAGGCCACAGAACTAAACAGTGCACAATAATAGGAGTGTAAGATTACTGTGCAATCATCAGAAAATGCCCAGTTTTGTTCCTAAAACACTTACCTGTGCCCAAGAATAGCACCTCATAGCTCCCGTCCGCAGCTGTCACTTGGTCAACGGCAATTGTGGTGAACTCATAGTCCACGTTGGTTCTGACCACCAGGGGGCGCTTGTGCACTGGGTATACAGCGTTGTACATAGTGGGGTGGTTTCTCATGAAGTTGATAACCTCATCTGGGTAATCCTTTGTGGATTTCAGGTTGGGGGTAAAAGTGCCTCCAGGACACTAGTAAGAAATCAAAAAAATTCTGTTGAGCAATTTACTTGTTTATTTTATTTGTGGTTCTAGTAATATATATATATTATATGTTTTAACTCACAGTGCCAGGTCGAGGGTAGGGGATTTTCCCAGTGTATGGCACCCACTGATAGTTAGGGCCTTCCTTGTGGGCAAATGGCCCATTGAAGACCATACGGATGTCAGCCATAGAGTACACACACACTGCCGAGCCTTTAAACACAGATCTGGAGGAGGGCAGGAGGAAAAGAAGAAAAAAAGGTGAACACATAAAGACAGCAGCTCGAGGATTCAGATTTTCTCACTCCCTGGGATAATTAGTGCGATAGCTCTCTGCGGCTGGTAGAATCTACTTCCTTCCCACGTACTCACATACTTACAGGAACACACTGAAACATTATGACGCACAAACACACACTCAAACTGACTCAAGTAGAGTCAAGCTGTCTGACACACTGACATACAAACACCCACATACTGCAGAGAATCGCCAGAGTACAGGCTCTCGCCGCTGTGTGGTGGGTGTACTATGTTTGTAACTTCTGTCATGGGCCCCTGTCATTAGCACCACATGTGTTTTTATCAGCTGGGTTTAAACATGCCTGATGCCTAAAGAGAAGATGGAAACAATAACAGTATTTGTTTCTCAAATACATTAATCAGGACATGTTTATTATGACTCTGCGCGCACCTCCTCCTGCTTTGTGTGCTGTCAGAATCTCAGTTTACACGTCTGGTTGGTTGACTTGAATTTTAATGCTGTGTGCTGAATGACAACCTGCTATCAAACCTGACCTCTGAGGAACTTATAGGCTCAGTCAGCCTCCCAGAGGAATGCTACTCCCTCTGGGCTCCACATTTACTTTCTGTCTCGTCTTTGCATCCTGAATGTGACAGGCCACACAAATGCAACACCGCATTTCAACATCAGACAGAGCAGACACCTTCAGGCTCAGCGAAAAGGAATAAAAACCACAGGAGGGAACCAAAACACACTTTCTATCCAAAGCTGCATCAAAGTTAGAAAGTTTGAAAAAGCCATCACACACTTACCCTGAAACTGAGAAGACTCCATAGATGACAGGATTCTTTGTGTCTTGAGTTGGCTGGATATACACGTCTCCTACAAGATAATGAAAAGATTTATAACAATTAGTCAGAGTCATAAACCATAACAGGCAGTGCATGACGAAGTACTTGGATCCCTAAGTCGATTGCAACAGTTAAATGATATCGCATTAGTAGACATTCTGCAGGTTTTCTGGCAAAAATGCATGAAAACTAGACAGAACCACTATGCACAAAATGGCCATGTAATGAGTGCAAATGCACAATTTTACTCCTGTGATACTCCTCCCTACTCTGACCTGTTTAAATCTGAAAAAGTAAAACTATTAAAATGAACCTAACTAACCCAAAGTAATTTTACTTGTGACACTGAGACTTTTTCTTCCTTCGTTGTAAGTGAGCTCATCGTGAATTGTGGTTATGAGTCTCAATGAGATCCTGAATCTAAACTCTTCCAAAGCTGAAACTACAGTTCCTGAGCCTCAGCAGGGAATATATGTGAAATAGAGATCTCGGGTGAAACATGGCTTTAATAGGAGCCATATGGATCCAGTGACTGTGGGACTGAGGCAATTTTGAGCCCTACATATCCTCTGATGGTTTCATTAGAGAAAAGTGCAAGGAAAAACAATAAGAAGGAAAACTGAAATAAATTTAATGTAGACAGGTAGAGCAGAAAAACACCCAGTTCCATTTCATGGTTTTTCATCAATGGAAAAGAAGAAACAAGTTCTCAAATCACTTGTTTGAAAAGGCCTTGGACAAAAAAATACCCTATAGTCAAAAGTCTTTAGAAAATACCAATTTCAGTGAATAGCCATGAAATCCTAGCCTCTCTTTTTATAACCCATGGTTATCTGAAAAGCTGAAAACAAGCAACAATAAGAGTGTGGATCCGCCTGCTCAGATTTCTCGCTCAAATATCAACTGACTGAAAGTAAGAAGCAGCATTTTAAAGAGCGAAAGGAAAGTTATGCATGTGGAACTGAAGGTGAAATGTAATAACACATGCTTTAATCTCTGTGCCCTCGACTTTACTCAGCATGCATTGGATAAACAAGAAGAAGCTTAAATCCACATGGCTTCCATAAAAACATCATTCCTGACTCTGCAGAGCTCCTTAATAAACAAACTCCCTTTTGATCAGGAGTTTAAAATCTTTTCAGACATAAAAAAAATCTCCATACATGCCAAGGTATGAAAATGACAGGTAATGGCTCCCCGCTTAAGCAAAAATTAACTTTTGGCAAACACTGCACAAATTCATAACCCGTCCGACGCCAGTTTGACAGACCTCCTGGCTATAGAACGAGCGCAGTAAAAAAGAGAAAAGGCATAAATCAGCGACGAACTGGAACAAGTTGCATAATTCAAACTTTTGTTTCTGATGTGTCAGATCAGACAGAGTCTCTGAGGCGCTCTCAGCATCACATTAGCAGAGAAACATCTTTAATTGCTGTAAGCGCAGAAAGAACACAAAGGGCTGGGATAAATAAGGTGCTGTGCTGTAAAAATAAAAGTGAAGGTGAATTATGCACTCAGTAAACAGTCACTATGTGGAAGAAAGACTGTCAAATAAAGACAGATTGCATATTATTATCTTCCTAATACCCACTCTGAAAGATGTGCACCTAAAATGTGTTCTTAAAATGTCCAATTGAAATGATTGCAGAGGAAATTTACCCCCCCTCCCAACAAAAAAAAAAAAACAAATACATGAAGAGTGAGGATGTTTTATGGAGTTCAGTCACTAAAAAAATAACCAGATTTAAAAAATACTGAAGAAAACAAAAAAAGAATATTTCTCTCCATAATTACATTTTGGAAAAAGGCAATAAAACCTTGTAGGTCACAAATTAATTCTCATTTTTGTCTGGCAGACATTTTTCATCGCTCGTGTCTGTGTGTCTCTTTCTCTCTGCTTTTATATTCCTCCTCTCCCTCCTCTCGGCAAAACACTGAAAGCTTTCTCTTCTGTTAGCCTCACCATCTGAATCTACTCCACTCTCTCCCCCGAGTCCTCATACAACCACTCCGATGCCTCTGCTGGGCTCCATCAGGACCAGCAGGACTGGAGACAGAATACATTTTTACCAGACTGTCTGTGGTTGTGGGAAGAGCGACCACAGAGCTGTGGGATGTTACATTGCACCTCAGGACTCAGAATGACCTCATCACGAGTGCTCATCTGCACCGAGGCTACAACTGACATGCCGCACAGTGGATGGACCACTAAAAGTACAGCAACACTGACAAAAGAGTGCTTTTCTGTCACAGACACTGAGTGCTCTTAACACATAACTAACATCTGCAAAGCCTCATCACTGCACAAGATTAGGCCTACTATAGATTCAGCTCATACCTGCTTGATGCACCGTCGCTGGATGAAATGTTTAATACCTACTGTCAAAATGTACTGTGGACTGGCTTAGATGTTGAACTCAGGCAAAGTACAAATATAATCAGTTCAAAAGGTGTACAAAACAGGGTTTTGAAAGATTCAGGCATGAAGAAGGGTGTCTTGTTGGTGGTGCTATGTTGTCGAATGCAAGCCTGCACACTTTATACATCAAGGCCATTATCTGAGTTGTAATTGGTTACAGAAAATGCACCCTCTGGTGTTTAAAGTTTGAAGCCAACGCTACGTTCCAAAAGCTGGCGTTCCTGAAAGGGTAAGCTAAAACAGAAAATCAATCCCTATAGACCCCCATGTCAAATTGCACAACTTTAAGACATAAATAAACACATCTACTACTAAATGTTTTGGCAATCTTAAAAATTTTCCCTTATCAAAACTGCAGGGAAAGCTGTATAATTGAGTTAAGGCTTAAAATTATGACTAAGTGTTGTTTTGCCTTGTTCAGCATTGTACTAAGAGACACTTTAAGGAGTCGGCTATTCAGGGCTTTCTGTAAATTCATTTTAAGTACTGTATCAGGTAATAATAATCTTACTATAATGATCATAACGTGTATCTGTTCCCTATCTCGTTAATTAATTTTAATTAAACTTTATAAACTATCTAGGGTACCAGGATTATCAGCGTCTGTCTAGGTATTTAGGACACAGCAATCCTTACAAATTATATACATTATGTGTGGCAGCTGATCCTAAAACGCATGGCACATTACATGTACATCACGTGTATGTGTACATTTTGCTTAACTTTTTAGTGCAGTGGCACTTTGCAGGTCACTGGGGTGTGTTGTAATGCATATCTGTAAACAAGTGTTCATCAAACATGAAGTAATTAGTGCCTGTAATTTATAATATGTAGCTCACAAAGAAGAAGAACAATAAATATATGTATTTATTGTTCATTTTTTCCATGTTTATGAACAGCTATTTTTGTCATCTCATGATAAATTATAAAATAACATACATGTCTGTGTTTTCACATATAAGCGAAGCGAACAGCAGGCCTGGCAAAAACAATCTGTAGTAGTTTGGGCCTACTTAATAATAATATTGGTTAGGTGCAAACTTGGACTATCACTGGGGACACTCACAAGGCAATTCAGACTGAATGCGAACATTAGGTGTCGTGACCAGTACTTTTCTTTTTCATTATGTTTTATATATACATATATAAGGCATAAATGCAATTATAGAATTTGTTTTTGTACTGTAGTGAAATATGTTTTTCATGACTGTGAAAATAAGTTCCCAGCAAGCAGAAGCTAGTCAATGTAGTAAAATAAAATTCAAGTGCTGCTCATTCCACCTGTCATTACAATGTTAAGGATACTACAAATCCCTCCTTAATCCCGTCAGTCATGTGAGGCTGTGATGATCCACAATGTGCTGGACTGATTCCTGCTGCTCATTACTTTGATTACTCTGTATGTGTGTGTATATGGTTCCTTTTTCTAAAAACAAGGCTGTGAAACACTGATGGTGCTTGAAAGCAGGCTGATTACATTCTGACATTATGGACATTACCTTTTGTAGGGTGACACCTACTTTACAAGAGGTTCAAAGGAATATACATGTCAAGATTAACATGTATGAGTCAGTGATACCTTAATCTAAAGCTGCAGCTTCTCGGGGATTCTTCCTGCTATTGCAGCACGTAAGAAGAAATGTGCTAAATGCTGTTGGATGTGTGTCCCCGGACTACAGTACAGTAAGCTGCTGGCCCACACGCACCGCAGCAAATGCCGAGTACATGTGGATTAACATCATGGTGAAAGTATGCAAAGCAAATGTGAAGAGAACTCTACAAATGATGAAGTTGTTGATACGGAATCTGTCAACAACAAGTCCATCTGCAGGGCCTTGTTTTGAATAGTCGCGGTTACGCAGCCATTTAAGAATTCTCACTTTCCATCTGCCAGGTTTTCTGTGAGGTCAGCGACGCATTCATTATGTGCTTTACATTAACTCCAAGCAAATGCACTATATGTTCCCTGACTTGCATTAACCGAGCTGTAAAATGCAATACGCAACACATTTTGATAGAAAAGGGTTCATTTCTCTTTTAAATATGCAAACTTAAATTTGAGGTTTAGAGTGACTACCGGTGATGCGATGGGGCGTTCAAAATCCAGAGATGAAAGGGAAGCATCAGAGAAGCTCTAAAAGGGTCAGGGATACTGGGAAATAATTCAACTTACTTAGTTCATCAAAGTGTGTCTCAATGCCATCAGCTCCGGGCACTGAGCAGATGAGACGAGCCTTTAGAAATGTGCTCCACTTGTTCACCAGACAGCAGTGTCCACCATCATCGTTCTGAAAAGCAGAGACATACAGGAGTCATTCTCACACTGATCCAAAAATTACTCAACGGGATGAGCTTGAGCAATAGCTGACCAACAGCTGTTTGGAACAACTGGTCTGTATAAATAAAGATGTAGCTTTATGTTTTAGCTTGGCCAGTCTTCACAAGGCGGTCAGAAAACCTTTACTACTGAGGTAAAGAATTAAGAACTGGGATGATACATGAAATCAGCACATTTCACAGTCAGAATGATTTGTGGGTTAGAAGAATACAATTTAATATTAGTTTTTATCTACTAACAGTTACAAGGGGAAAAAAAGTGTCCAAGTTTCTTGTGAACTTAAAATGTTTCAATTAATATCGTCCAGGAACTTGACTTTAATTTTTTTGGAGAACATTATTATTTGGACAATATATACTTTATTTAACCTCTAAAATATTTAGGACTGTTAACACACAAGATGTGAGAAAAACACAGCAACTTTTTAGAGAAAAAATAACCAACCACTGTGAGACTGTAAGGATGCTGAAAGTAGCATTTAGCTCTAAGCCTCCTAGAACACATAGACTGTCTTGTTTTTTCATCTCTTTTGAATTACACACTTAAGGGATGCAGCTTGCAAACACAGAACCCTTCAGAGAGGCATTTTTCTGAAGTCTACGTGCAGATGCTTTGAAAGTTTTGAACACAGCTCAGTTGTTTGTGTGTCTACAACGCTACAATGCTAATTAAACACAGGCTTTGCAA
This sequence comes from Etia nguti, assembly GCA_015106755.1. Taxonomy (NCBI): domain Eukaryota; kingdom Metazoa; phylum Chordata; class Actinopteri; order Cichliformes; family Cichlidae; genus Etia; species Etia nguti. Next base: position 39,738 of record VUQG01045738.1, read on the forward strand.
AGATGTCTCTGTATGCGTACAGACGTGGATTAAAGTCAACCCTGCTCTTCAAACCTTTCACCCTGAGGAAAAGAAATAAATAAAGGATCTCAAACTTAGCCTTTGAGGCAAATGACAAATACTTTGCTAAGCATCACTCTGTTGTACATAGTAATTATTAGTCAGAAAACAGTTTCTGATGATTATGGGGGACTTCCTTTATGGGCCTCAAACAGCCAACAGAGCACAACTAATCATTACGGAGACACATAAACATTAAGTTTGATGACTGGTGTGATAACTCACCAGGCAGATCCGCCCTATCCTGGACTGCGTCATGGGACTCTGGCCCATCTCAGATGCTTTCTCGCGGAAGAAGAAGTAGAGTTTATCGTCATTCTTTTCAGCACTGTCTGGAATGAGGTGTGCATGAACAAATGTGGGATCTGTAGAAGAAAAAGGAAAGAAAATGTTCAATAGGAGTCTTGGAAAATATATTATGTGTGCAGACAACATATTTAAAAACTCTTTACAGCCACAAAAGTGTTTTTCAAAATGTCATGATGTCACACTGAAAGTGGCCTCCCATTAAACATTGTGTGAAATCATGTGTGGATTTTTGAGTTGTGGCCAAACGTGCCGTGTGAGGCCACAGTGACCTTTGACCACCAAATCAAATCAGTTTGTGCCAAATGTCAAAACGCTTCCTCATAGCATTCAAGAGAAAAGAAGAGGGACATCCTGAAAACACATTGCCTCTGACCGTGGCTGTATGTTGACTTTGTATTCTTTAGTTTACACATGGGTAAACAAGGAAAACTGTCAATTATCAAGAAAAAGAAAAATACTTGAGATCTTGAAAATCTTGTTTCATTCAGCAAATAAAATGCTTTTATTTATTTATTTTTTTTAATGAATACTGTTATGGGCAAAATAACAGCAGCCTAAAGACTAAACTGCACTTTGACACTCTAAACTTGCCCCCTTATTTCTTCCTAGTGACAATGCTCAATATGGCATCACAGTGTGCTCCCACTGGCTGATTCACTGGGTCAACACCGGACACGCAACACAGAGTGCCCCTCCCCACTGTGACAGACCAGGGTCCCAAATGAGGACAAACCAAACCAAAAGGAGGGGGGATAACCAGGAACCATGTAATGGGGGAGGGGGGATATCTGTGACATCTCACATGGCTGATTAGCAGGACTCAGGTGTCCCGATTCAGTGAACCACTGCCAGGGGATTGTTGTCAGGGCAACAGGGTCAGAGGAAAATCTGGGAGCCTGCAGGATTCGGGGGGGTGGTTGGGGGGGAGATGCTGTGACTGATTTGGCCATATCAAATGAAAGCTCTCGAACAGCATTTATGTCACTGAGCCAATCGCAGTTCATTCACAAAGCAAAGGGTACTCTGAGTCATTATTGACTTGCTCTAATTTTCTCCTGCAACTACACTATTGACCCTGTTGTCAGACTCTGCAGGCATGCAGTGAACAGTTAGTGTAGTGAATGGCATGCTTTGAGTCAATTGATCACTGGGTCAACTGAAACCGACTTATTATTAGTCAGATTTGGATGGTATTTAAGCCCAAGTCTTAACTTGGGCAGTAACCTAAAACATTGCAACAATAATTATAATAATAATGATCTTAGGAAACTGAGGAGTAAATAAAAACTGGTCTACAGCAAAATGAGTCAAGGAAGTAAATCCTGGACGCAGAACAAGCTGTGAGTTGAGACATTACCATTCAACCATCTGGAGTTGTACTGATCAGTCCTCATGGCTGTCTGCTTCCCCAGTGTACGGAAGATCGCCGAGTCTGTTCCCATGAAATCAATGTACACTCCTGCATACAGCTCTCCATCTGTCAGTCACAGATGAAATGCCAAGGTGAAGTCATGATGGATGAAAACATTTTCATGTTATACAGAACATGCTATCTACCATGCCAGAACTTCATTAAAAAGTGACGCCATCCCTCTAGATTTCACCAGCGTCTGACTGATAGCACGCACGGCAGCTGTGGCCATTCAAAGGCAGGAATTTTAACTCAGGACAGTGCCAAATTAAAACACGTTCAGTCTGATTAAACTCAGCTCACAGGTGTCTGTGTCACGTTTCAGACAAAAATGCTTTTCTCATAATTACTGTACTCGTGCTCATTGGGCTAATCAGTGTAATTTGAAAGAACAGCTGCAATTACAAAGTCAACTTCACATCAGACAGATTCATGGTGTATAGGTTAGAGATCAAGGAAAGCCAGTCAGATTTGACATGTTCGGCATAAACAGAAACTTTCTGTGCAGCACCTAGAAAAAAAAGTAGAAACTTGGAGCATTTGCTTTCTATACTGTGAACCTTATGAGGAGTGAAGTGGGGGCATAGCTTGTGAAACAGTAGTGTAAAAAAAAAAGTCCTAAATCTTAAACCAGGGAAATTCCACCTTCCTGTTGTGTCAGTGTGGTATGCCTCTGCCCTGCCAACTATGTGAGACGACATTTAGATGATTTTCTTGGTGTTACAGTTTTGCTTGGGTCAGCTGTAACTGAGCTGACATGGCACAGCAAAAGAGAGAGACGCTCTCCGCCTTTGTCCTTCACGCATACGTATGCACGCTTGAGCACATGCAAACACAGAGGGCAGGAGGTCACTGACCTGCAGCCATGTCCAACCACCTGTAAGCAGCTGATAACGAAAGACCACCCACTGACATGAGAGTGCACATGTCCATCTGACCAGCTAAATGTCCACACTGACATATCTGCAGACATGCTTAGACTTGAAACAGCTGACTGACTAATGACTGAGATGGTTATCAGTAAATTAATTTACTTGTGTACATGTGATCATTTATTGACTTTCACATCTTGTGTGAATGTAAAATCAGTGTTTAGCTTTGAAATACTGGTTAACAATTTAAAGAAAAAAATCCAAAAGCTCAATTTAGTTGCCCTTTTTTTGTTTTTAAATGAACAATGAACTAATTAAAAGAGGAGCTTATCATCATGCACAACCGTCAAAAGTCTCCTTAAAATTCAGTAACATAGGGCTGCAGTGTCAAAGTGATCAACAGCAGTCCCATTCAGCAATACAAACCAAACACAAACTGCAGAACTTTTATGTCTTTCACGCCTGCACACGTTGTTGGAAGGAAAAACAAAAGCTGATACTTACTGATCAAAGCGGAGACGCTGTTCAGCTTAGGGTCATAGGGACATTTTCCTTTCCCAGAATCCACTTTACCAGGTTCAAGGCGGAAAATGTATTCCTGTAATGGTAAAAGGGGAAGAAAAACATTAACCACATGGTAACAGATTTATCATGTTTAAGGTAGGTGCAGTTTGGCTATATCATTTACTTTACAAGACTTACAAGTTTTAAAAAGGCAATGGCATCATCAAACTAATGTGATCAGTTGGTTAAGTTGGTAATAATGATCAAGTGTGAGTGGTGACCCTATAGGAAGCTTTAATGGCTCTGCTAAGGGGAACAAATAGTGCACAAAAACGGTTATCAGTCGATGGCGAGGTGGAGGAAAACGCTGACAGCAATTCAAAACTCATCCACCGTGCTTCTCATGTTAGTGGCTCAAACAAGAATTCATTATTCCACAGTGCAAGAGGACATGTTGGAACATCTGTGTCAACACTGGCTATGTGTCTACATGGAGGTTATTCAGGCACTTCAAAGCTCACTGATGATGTCTGACAGGTAGGAAATATGTAAGGCAAAAAAGATGTAAAGCTGTGTTTGTAACCTGAGCTTGGATATTGTTTTTTAGTAACTAGATACAGTATGACTCATAAATATGTGTGTGGTGATTTGTGTAAATCAATGAAGATGACAACCGTGGTTTGGGTCAACGATTTTGTGCATTTGTCTGAAAACTTTAGTGAAAAAGGGAGTATTTTTTACACATATTTTGTTTGTGTACATTTGCTGCTTAATACCGGAGATAAAGGTCTGAAAAAAAAAATACTAGTCATTAACAGGATGCAGAACTTTTTTGTTCTTTCACAGTTCAGTTTTGAAAGCAGAGTTGATTGGAGGCTCAGTAGTTCAGCAAGCTGCCTCAATAACCCAAGATATTTAAAAGAAGAAATCTCTTTGTAGTTATCCTTTCCCCCCATTTCCCCCAACTGTAATGAAAAAAGTACTCCAGGTGGGCATAAAACTCTACAAAACTTTCAGCCCACCTTCGCCTCCAAAGGCTCTGATGTAGCGCTGTAGTCTGCTGCTCGACTTGTTCTCCCTCCAGATTGGGATGCCTGTTGGTAGTGGAACCCCTAAAAACAGAGACATGGCACAATGGCCATCTCATTACCGACGTACAACATCCCAGATTAGAGTCAACTGATGCCGACCATGACATAAAAAGAAGAGTAAATATGTCAGAGCAAAAAGGATTGGACGAAAGAAGTCGAATCAAAGAAAAGTAGTTCTTAAAGATGGAAATACAAATGTGAGTGGCTCAAAGTGGAGGTCAAAGGTGATCGAAGAGAGCCTGATGAGCGGCATTGATCATTCGATACCCATGTGCGATTAGACTCAGTGACATGCAAACGCAGCTTTAAAGCATGCAGGTTATACAGAACACATTAAATAGCAAACAACATATACACTGAATATAATTACATCAACACGTGAGAAAATACGTGTACGCATGTCCACAGTATAACTGTTATTAGCCACCAAACTAAATGTTCAGGTTTTTTACACTTTTTGATGCGGAGCTCGTCAGGCTGCAGAGGAAGATGTGAAGCAGCCTCAAAAAGTCCCAAAAGCTGATGCAGTTAAAGGAAAACGTTTGCAGTTACAGGACAAAGTTTGGGTATGAACTGGGGATTAAAAAACGTGTGAAGCCCTTTGTATAAGACGGGGAAGAATTTCTGAACAACTGGTTTTTGTTTACATCTACTGTTACTGAGAAAAATCTTTACAGTGTGAAGTAACATAGCGTTTGGGCCTTAGGGGAGAAACTGAATGACAAGAGACAGACTGACCTTTACATTGAAATCTGAACCCTCCATTTGAACAGTGAGACTAAACAGGCAGAGCGGTGAATGCGAGTGTGTCGACTATAACTGGGTAGGCAGCTGCCGCAGCTCTGCGTGGCCATTGAGTGAGGGAGGGATGGAGGAAGGGACAGAGGGAGGGGTGAGCTACAAGGCTGATGATGGATGAGAGGCTCCATCAGTAATGATTGCCTTTCAGAGGTTTTCAGCAAGACAGCAAGACAGGCCACAGGGCCACTGTGTATAAACAGGTGAGGTTGGGGATGGAGGACCACAAGCAGAGGTACTTTCTATAGATATAGTGTCTTTATGATATTCACAATGGTAAGAGAAGCTTATAGCCTCAATGGCCCCTAAGCAGCGGCACTTAGCTGCCTTACTAACTTCAATTTTGTAATATTAATGGTGATCTGGAGAGGACTAACCATGAGCGTTTTTTCTTTGAGTACTCCAGACTGTGAAAGAGTGCAAATCGATGAAAACTAATACGCAGAAAATGATGGAAGAGAAGCAAAGCCCATGAAACAAAAGCGCGAGAGCAGGAGGAGCATCTCTGACCTGAGACTGATCGACTGATATGGTTCTTTAAGAAGTAAAGAGCAGAGGTCAAAATGTCTCCATGGATGCCTGGCTGTGTCTTTGGTTACCTGTGACCTGCGTCCTCGGTCGACATAGGTGCAGATGGGGTTGTAGGCGCCTGTCCCACACACATACAGGTGGGTCCGGTTCCAGGGCTCAATCAGACGGATGAAGTTACCACATTCCCCCTGAGAGACAGCAAAACAAAACACCGACAGCACAAGATAATGAAAATGCAGTAGATAAAGGAGTTTCTTAATATATAGTGCCCTATTGATGGTTAATAACTCATCTGTCTGCCTTAAACCCATCACATCTATCACTTCCTCTGCTGGCTGGCTTTTGTTTGGCAGCGCTGTTCCGCTTTCTGTGTGTCAGGCTGGCTCTGGCTTCCAATTGGACCACACTCTCACAGGGAAAATGTTTCCAAACACCATTTAAGTGTGTGGCTGAAACCAAGGAAAGCAGCGCCTCTGAGATGTTAAGTGTGGTTGCTTCAGGGACTGAGGTTAAACCCAATTCAGTGTTCTGTCAAACTTGACAAATGGGAAAGATTTTGGTTAGAGCAAATAAGAGTGCTTGAATGAAAAAATGGGAATAAATGAAAAGGTTTTGAAATCCAATTAACTTTTCTTTTCCTTTTTTCTTTCTTTTTTTTTTTTTAGACAAACCATAAAGTCAAAAATGTGAAAAGCTCAACACTGATGGGCTTGAGTATTGAATTTTAATTTCTTAGTAGCGAATTCAAGCAATGCCAATGTTTTCCTTTTTTGGACTAAAGACAAAGAGGTGCTCTCAGTGAGCACAGCTCTGTGCTTTCTAGGTTTTTTCCAATCTGTTTGCCTGACCAGCTGTCTGCCTTCCTGGTCACAATCCACCCAAATCAAAATTCCAACTACAGAAATGTTCAAGCCGATAAGCTCTGTTCAGATTTGTCTGTCATGTTTTCTGCTAGTGACAGCTGGTGAAAAAGAAAGGATGAACCAAGTAGATAAAAAAGATTGTATGCAGGATGGGGGATGAGCCATTTTGGCAGATTTTAACAGCATGACAGATGCACAAGTCAGAGGTTTCGAGGATGTGTTTTTGTGTGTGTTTATGCATGTGGGACTGTGTGTATCACTCAGGGCACAGTTGTGCTCCCCCACAGAGAGCACAGTGGGGCTGATTGCCTTTGACCTCCTGCCTGAACCAACATCCCCTCTGAATTGCTTCTGAATTGTCATCATTTGTCATTCACTAAAGAGCGGCCAAGACTGCTGCGATGTCTTGCAGTAGCCAGTCTTATCTCTTATTCTCTTATTCTATTGATGAAATTTCAAACCAATCCCCTCACACACATAAACAGACGCTGATCCAGGCGCATATGAACATACGTAGGCCAATGTAGCCAGAGGCGCTGGGAGGCGTGGGTCACCAGACGCGCATAAATGAACATTCTAGTAGGATAAACAGCTGCCTGAGCTTTATACCAGCAGGAAGAGAAGGATTATTATCCACAGCCTCATCAAACTGTTGGTGCACACTGACTGTGCCGTCTCTCACCCCTAGCATGGATAAAACAAGTGCATATGTGTGTGTTTGAGGGTAGGAGGGGAACCAATGTGTGAACAAAATCAAAGGAAGGGAATCTGGTTTTTAAATGAATTTCAATGATGAGTTTCCATCCCTTCTTTGTGGGGGCTGCACAGGAGGTGCACGGAGGTGTCTGAATGTCTCTGAACCCTTTTAAGACTTCATATGGGTCTGTAGCTTCCAGTGACCGATTCATTTTGGCAGTTTTGTCTGAACAACAAAAGGTAAAATGATTACTGTGTGGAAAGAAAGGAAAATAATAATACTAATTTGGCATTTCTAGACTGGTGCATTGAAGATGGCTATTTTTTGCAAGTTTCAAGTTCCTGCTTCACCTAAATTGGTGGCATCTGTATGCAATTAGCTATCAGGGATTCCGAGGCACTAAATAAGAGCTTCATAACTAGTCACACATTTGGAGGAGCTTGAAAATGTCCTCTGTTAACCCCAGTCCAACATTAAAATTGGGAGAATCATCAAAAAAGACAGGATTAAAACACACTGTTAAATTTAAACAGGGGTAACCCTGGAAACAAAGTGTTTACTTGTGATAGCTGTAGGGGTATCACACTATCTTTATAAACAGAGTGTAGAATCTGAATTTCTTTTAGTTTTAGACACTTTTTTAAATTTCAGTTTGAAGTCCAGCTGAAGTCTGAGTGCTGCTGAAACCACATTATATGCATTATAAGGATAATTATAGCATGGTGTCTCCAGAAGCTATCACTTGTACTACGCTAGTGTGCCTTCAGCGCTGATGATTTGATCTGAAAGCTTGGAACAACCAAAAATTCAGTATTTAGATAAAAATTAATTAACAATAGTAAGTTATTGTATATGGAACCCGAAAATGTTTGGGATTTTTGATTCATCAGAATTGCTTTTTGTTTTAAATACTTACATTGATGTCTTTCCCTGACAAAACACATTCAGTCTTCCTTTGGGGGGCAACAGGCCAGTGGATCTGACAGTGAAAAATACACAAGCTGGTTAGCTGTAAACCCATGCTGAGCTTGGGCAGTTTAGTGTTTATGCAGAAACTTTCTTACTATGAGAGGCTCCTTGTTGATGTCATGTAGATCCAGAGAGAGTATATAATCTTTGCTGCCCACATACATGCGGTCATGGTCCTCGTCCATGCGAAGGATCCGATAGTCAGTTGAATTCAGCAAAAAGGAGAAGTGGTGAGCAGTGCCGGTAGACTTCAGCTCTATAAAGGGGCAAAAAAAAAAGTGCAAAAATAAATGTTTTTGTTCATACTGAACCTGCAATTACTGTAGTAGGAAAACACACAATAAAACTGGAAAACCCAAACCACAGACATAGTCTCAGGAATTGTGTGTAGGCTGCCTTTTTCTGGCACACATACACACAAACACACAAAGTATGCTATTGTTAAAGTCATGGCAACATACTAATGATGCCAAGCCTACCATCAAACTATCCTAGATTAATTTACAGATTATGTTTTTACCCCCCAATTACATCCTGCCATAATGGGGTTATGGTCAGACTAAATATGGGTACGGCGGGCTTGACTAAAGCAAGCAGACAAAAAATAACTCACGGGAGTCCTAAATGAATGGCAACAGAGATGCAAAAGATCAGTCACAAGTTATGGGAACAGTAAGAAGTCAAATACCACGCTGTTTATTACAACAGGCCACATGGTTGATAATATTCAGGGCCATGGAGTCTGAACCTTAGTTCTAACAAGCTGTGAAGGGGATGATAGACTTTGTAACAATCTTCTCTTGTGAATTATCCACGAATGAACCGATGTGCTCCCTGGGAAGCAAAACACCGCAGCATACTTTCCTCCATATCGCTGTTAAATCTATTTTGAAATGAAACTGATGGCTCACATACTGCACAGGGAGGCTCAGTGGTGTGAAAAAGTGAGTTTCAGTGCAGATTTCTCCCCCGATCTTCTTATTATCTTTGGAGCAGCTCTGATAAGTGTATCTGTTTCTCTTGTCTTTGCTTGAGAAAGTTGAGATTGCATTTGTGCTGTTCTGTTTGCAGAGAAAGCCCAAGGATCCGATGGAAGGCCTGTTCAGGTTCCACCTTAATGGGACCATACAAATGCTCTTATGCTCTGTGTAGCCAAATCTAAGAGTCACTGGAGATGAAAAAGACTCCATATGGCAGCTATAACGACTTTCCTTTACCCGAGGAAGAAAGTCTTACTTAGGGAAATAAAAGACAGCATGAAATTCTCCACCTGCACGGGACATGTTGAAATACTGACATGAATCCTCTCCTACAGAGCTTCTTCGCTGTTGGTTTGCTGAGCTCCTTCAGAAACTGTGAAATGCTGCAGTCACGGTGCAGCATCATGGTATGCAGGTAGTAAACAGAAACAGACGTGCCTGTCACCCGTGTAATTCTCATAAGATGCCTCCAAATGCGTTAAACAGTTTAATAGTAACCCCGATATGCAATTTTGCCATGCTGTGGTGAAATTACACGTCAGGGATTTTAATTTTAAGTCTATTCTGTTCCCCGAATCCTGAAAAAGCATTAAATCAAAAATAAGAAGAATATTTTCTGAGGTTTGATTTTTTTCAGTGTATTTGAGGGTTTCCAGGAAACACTGCCATGTGTAATCCAGGATAACTGTATTCATGCAAAAGTTGCACTCACAAACACATAGATAGCATCCTAAGACAGTGGAGCACCAGACTCGTTCTATAAACATCTTCCATCCTCGTCTGCTAGTCAGCTAAACACAGCCTGTTATCTGCTGTGGCAAGCCCAACAGTCAAACGATACTGGAACTTCAGCCGTGACCCCACATTTATCACCTCTGCACTCAGATCTACACACACGGGCATCAGAAAGGGAGAGGACCGGCTGCCATCAATCAGACAGTTAGGCCACTGCAAACTAGACTAGACGGACAGACAGACAGACAACCTACTACATTACAAGTAAACATTCGACTAAACATATCATCTGTTAATAGCAACCAGCTTCAAGTATCTGACAGCCTGTCATCTTTCTCTCTTGTGAACCTTCCATTCAGGATCACTGGATCGATGTGTTTCACCGCAAAGCAAATTTAATTTCATCCTGTCAGAAGTGACCCAATGAATCTGTATGTGAGGAAAAATGACCACTCAATCGTATATGTGTGCTTAGCCTCATCACACCTCTACTAAAAAAACTGTACTGGGAAAACTGAATAGGTATTAATGTGGGAACCACAATTTAACAGATATTAACTGAGGTACCTGTCCAAGATTATATGTCACTTACACATCACCAGCATGAATTTCCGAACATCTACAGGACATCGGACTCATTCCATGTGCTGTGGGTGTTTGTCCACATAAGGACTAAAGCTCCTTCAGCTAAAATAGAACAAAGATTGAAATGGTGGATGAAATCACTTCTTTTGTAATAATGAACTCTTGGAAATCAGATATAAGATATCTATATTGCATAAAGTTAAAACTCGCAGGCCTAAAACTCTTATATTACAGTAATTTTTTTTAAATTTAATTCTGGGATATCTCAGTTATTGTGCTGAGCTATGGGGTAAAGTATATGACATCAATTTAAAACCCTTAACAACATTTCAGAAAAGAGCAATTAGGATAGCACACAAGGTGGGTTCAATATATCACACCATCTGAACTCTGTTAGTAAAACTCCATGATCTGTTTGACTTGAAAATGTTATGAATTATGTTAAAAGCAATACGTGATTACCTTTTGTGATTTATGGAAAACGGCCAGTTCAGTGGAACAGTTTAACATTGTCACGTTTATTTTGTTTCTCTCTTTTGAGCATGTGAATGAACTCAACTCAACTCAAAATACGATTCCTGTCAGATTTCTAAAGTATACTGGCTCCTCTCATCCTGACATTTTAGTCAGTGCAAATGACGTGGCAAGCTTTCACAAAGAAGAAACATTACATCCCTGCAAGGTGAGACACGCTAAAGCACATTTACCTTGAAATAATGCCCGAGGTGTGGTGAGATTAGTGGTGAAGTATGGTAACAGTCCACCTCAAACCACACATACACTCTATTGTCAGCACAAATTCATCTTCTCAAAAAGCATTCCTGTGTGTTAAGGAGCTCAGACTAAATGGTCCTTTGAAGCAGAGAAAAATGCTCCAAAAAAACCAACCAAAAACAGACATTTAACATGGAATTAAATGGCTGAATTTACCACCAGCTGATACATTCAGCAATGTTATGGTACAAGTGCAATGAAAGTGCACCAGGTCCTGCATTTTTTTTTAAAGACCACAGGACCTCGTGTATATCACCCAGTTTCCCAGCAAGGTCTTTGTAATCACTACCAGAGAGTCAGGCAGGCAGAACAACATTGTCTTTTACTTTCTCTCTGACTTTTCTCTAATTGTCTTCAGTTTGTGGAACAAAACTTAATCGACTCTGCAGAAATGTGAATAACACAGACTAGTCAACTGAGCCTTTAGTTAGTCACCTACTGATGTGATCCCTCTGCTCTGCTCTGAAGCTAAGGTCTATATGCTTTTTGTCCAGGATTTGTACCATGGTGTGCTGTTCCTGGATCAAACTCAAAAGGACATAAATGACCCCTGTTATGTATCTATAAAAAGATAATGAAACACGTACTACACAGACACCACTACTGCTTCTTTAATGCCTCTTTCAGCTTAAGCCCCTTCCTCAAAATCAATCTGCACTTAGTACGAGGGAGCAGGCAGCAGAAAATCCCACATACCTGCCCAGGCATTCCCGGCATGTGGTCTAAATTTCCAAATTTACTTATGTTCACATTCTCCAAAAGTAAAGGTGTGGTTCTACCTTGTTGCAGCTTGTCTGCAGCCAAGCGTGCAAGGATGTGTCCCTAAAAGTAACTTTATATACAAGACTGTCTGTAAAACTTCCTTGACTAGCGCTGTAATTAATCCCCTATAAACAGCTAAACTTGCTTTGCTGTAACCATGTCCACAATGCAAGTAGTGCAAGATTACTGAAAATACGCTCCTTCACTTTTATCTGTTTAGAGTCCCAATAGGATGATCAGTTTCATTGGTAAGCATTTGTTAAGTATGGTGATAGTAATTAAGCATAACGACTGCAAGCAAGGAAACTAGCTAGTCTGTGAGTGTCAAATGTTCCACTAGAATTAGTGTGGTGTGGTTGTACATCTCAACCAGCCAGTTAAAATTTTGTTAAGACATGACCTTTGAACATTTGGATGCAACAAACCATTATTTCTTTCTTTTATTAATCTTTTTAGATTTGTGTAAATTTAGCACAATCCAAAAACATACTATGAAGTCATACCGACCTTTGACCACCAAGTTATGATTTCTGCATCTTTGAGTCCAAGTGGCTGTTTATGCTAAATCTGAGGAAATTCCCACAAGGCATCCAAGAGAATACCACATTTGGGACAAGATGACAACATGATAACACCACTAAATGTCCACATATACTCACTTCACCTTATCGCCATATAAACAAAAAGTGGTTTTAAAAAGGAGGAATACACTGTACATAACCACTACTCAACATCAAATTATAGCAAACAACTTCCAGTAAAACAAAAAAAATTCTGTTTTGCTTTTTGAGCACAAATTAAACAAACAAATACAGCATGTTTATTTGTGAGCTTATAGCTGCGCACATAACAAACATACTGGAATTCAGGCCGTTTCACTAAGCTAAACTCATCTGCTGCCCGTGTGACATACAGATATGATAGATGAAGTGTCAGTATTGTTTGAGCAAGCTTACCTTTAACCAAAATATCTAGTTCTAAAATTAATAAAAATTACCCGTGGATTAGCCGAGTTACTTTGGAAAACACTGACACACTTGTCATTTGGGTTCGAAGACTTTTAGTCTGCTTGAAGATGCATGCAGTCTAGGACTTTCTTTCATTCAGTGCATCTCCCAAGTGAATACTGAATGTCTGGGGCCAGTGTATCTTTGTGTGTTAGCAAAGAATGGAGAGGTCATTGGGGATAACAGAGCATCTGAACAGCGGGGGGAATGCTTATCAGCTCAACCCGACTCAGTGTTTGTCTTTCGTGTTTGCCTCAGTTCAGAACCTCATAATCAGCCTCTCACCACCCTTTGGGGTAAGGTCTATTGACT
>VUQG01045738.1:53663-67224 GCA_015106755.1 Etia nguti
ACTGCTAATTTAAAAAAAAAAAAAAAAAAAGGTCAAGAAACAAAAATAACTTCAGGCTTTTCAGGCTTCACAATGTATGAGTTTTGATTTAAACATATTTAAAGAACCAATACAAACACTTGAGGCGGTTCCCGGACCAGAATGCTGGTTTTTCTCTCAGTACACAGTGTCACAGACAGCTGTCCTCAGCAGCCTTGAGGGTGAAAGGTTAAAGGACATGAGGGGTCTGTGGTGAAAGCTCACAGTGGCCTCCTTACATTCAGCAGAGCTGGGTGGTCATGATGATGTTTGGGTGGGGTGCTTAAAGAGGATGGAACCGGTGAGAGGTGGGATATTGAAAAGTCTGAATGGGGGAGCGCACAATTTTGTCAAGAATTATTCATGATAGGTTTATTAATTGATTAGTTGAGAACAGAAAAATATGTGATTATATCAGTAGTGTCTGGCTTTTTTATTTTAGTCTAGCAGAAAGACAAAGAGGTATTAGCCAACTACAGCAGAAAACCTCTCGATTTTAAAATGTTGGTTGACTAAAAGCCTGCTTCTAGCCAAGAAAGAAAAGATATTCATATTCGTGCTGAGCTGCTACACCTTAAAGGTCTGCATTTCGGTTCTGGCTGACTTTCTTCCTCTATAATGCTAATATCTGGATTTTAGAGAACATGAAAATGACTGGTTGATCCTTACTTTGGTTTTGGTTTTATGCCATAGCATTGTGCGCTCTTGTGGCTGGCTGCTGTATGCACAAATGTTTGTGTATACGTATGGGTGGGATGGTGTTTATGCTGTGATGAAGCTGTTTGTTGTTGTAGCTGTGCCATCGCTTGCAGCGGGCTGGTCAGGATGGCGGCAGTGGTCAGCGGTGACAACCTAGTTTAGAAGGATTATGGAGAGGGCTGAATAATGAGACAGAGCGGGTGTGAATGAGTGAAAAATCCCACTCTCCCCGGCTGACCTTTGGCCTGGCACTTAGAATAAATACTCTCCCTCTTTGTCAGCTGCACTAACACAGAGCCAGATGTATAAAGATCTCTCAAAGGAATCTTCTCATTCCTATTTATAGTTTTTTCCTGATTCTTGATTTGATTAGGAAAATTTGCATCTTTCTCAAGCCAAGTTGTCAGTGGAGCGGTTCTCTTCCTGCTGACTTTAGCCAGAACTGAACAAAGTGTAATTTTCAGCATGTCTTTTGGCTTCCTTGTGTTGCAAGGTCATTGCCAGTATGCTGTTAGCTGGGGGCAATAAGAGGAGGGTAATTAGAAGGTAAATTTAGAGAGACCATTAGCAGCAAGTGTTGACTTAGGGTCTACTGGGGACAACTGCCACCTCTACCTTCTCCGGGTGTTCCACTCTCAGTCAAGCACTGAGAATCTACTCTATTCCCTATGGTGATTTTTCACCCACAACAGCAAATGTTGCGGTAGAGGAGTGAGAATGGAAGGAGGAGTCCCGAGGGTAGAGGAGGCTGACACCGAACCTAAGAACTTCCATTTATCAAAGCAGGCAGGAGAGAGCCATAGAAACTCTGAGTCAAACTCTATGAAAGCTCCTCTGTACGGCCAAGGCAGAGAGGCTGAGACTCCTCTAGAGCTGCTTGAGGGCCAAAAACAAAGCTCACAAAGGCACACAGAGTCTCTTCAATTCTAATCATGAGTTGGAGTGGGGACAAAAACACCCTGATTGTCTGCCCAGCTACACACAAACACTGATTAGGACCTCAGCTGCCAGGTTAGTTAAAAAACAAGAGACGGAAGAGAGACTTAAAAGTCAACAAAGTAATGAGCAAGTACGATCTTCATCAACAACATACAAACAGCACAAATACACAGAGATCAGCCACAACAACAAAAACACTGACAGCTAAGTGAATAGCTTTGAAGTGATTAACATTAATCATCTTACATGCAATATTCTGATGGGAACCTTTGGGTCCTGGCACTCATGTGGGGTCTACTTCTAGGTAGGTACCACCCACGTAAACACTGCTGCAAAATAAACACACTCCTTTATGGCAGACAGGCCTCCAAGCTCGCTAGATCCCTATCTGATTGACCACGAGATGCACCTGAACAAGAATGATCCACGGAGGCCCTAAACCACAACTCAAAGGACCTAAAGGATTCACTGCCAACGTCTAAGTGCAAGACCCTCCTACAGGTTTGGACACATCACCCTTTTGCAGCAGATCATGTATTCCCTCATTGCCCAGGTAAAGTCTGTGTTTACGTTTTTGTTTATGGAGACTCATTTTAGCATTTCCTTCATTTATTTATTTTTGCATCTAAGAAACTATGGCTTAAACAAACATTGTATTGGTGAACAATCTCCTGCTGTGGTGGTCCTTGATATCAGCCTCATCAGAGGAACTGGTCACGCAGTGTGATGTAGTCCAGCTCTAATATCTTGGACAGAAACCGGAGACTTTATTCTTCTTCTCTCTTCTGGAAATCCAGTTCACTCCAACGTAAACCTGCAGCAGGTTGAGAACTGGCAGAGCTTTGCAGAGCAGAGCAAGTACAAATTGCCAGATGAGGTTCAATACAGTAGAGGTGGAGTCTGTCCCAAGGATGAGATGCCCGCTTCTGACACAGGTCATCACACCGATCAATTATTTATTCGTCACAAAGTACTTTTCAAATAAAATATTTGCAGAGGAGAAAACAGCAAAAGCTCCTTTTGTCACAGCTCACACATGTGTGCATAAATACCTAGGTATAAATACAGCCACAAAAACCCTTAAATCTAACCCAACCAACAAGATATTGCCATTGGCTCTATAGTAACAGTTTAACTAAATAATAATAAAACAGAGTTATAAAGTGGTGTTTACTAGTAGGTAGATCAGAGCCAGCTTGCTAGAGTCAGACATAAACAATGATCAAAGGGAGATCTGAGGAGAAGAGGAAGAACAAGGAAAAAAACTACTGGACAGGCAGCCCTATGTGGGAAGGAGGAGGCATATGTGTTTTGTTTTTTTTTCAGCAAATCCTCCTAAAGGTTTAATGTAAGTGACAAAAATGTCTAGCAGCTGTAGAAATTGGGACTCTTGTCTCTCAGGGGAATGGAGAAAATAGTGTGACATTGTTTAAAAACTATACAGTCCACAGAGGAAGGTGGTCAGAGTGATTTGGGGGTCACAGGAAACCACTGCTTATTTGAGGTTCTGTACTGACGGTCTTTTGTGACACCACAACTATCATTTCAAATCTGAAAAAAAAGAAGTTTTTGTGCATTAATCAAACATTGTAGTACTGTCTAATTGGAAAAACTCTTAATTCAAGTCCAGATAAGCCAGTACACCATGCAATAATTTACATCAACTGGGAAAACAAATGACCTTTTAAATTCATATTTTTAAGAAAATGACTTTTGATTCCTTCCTTTAATTTACAAAATGAAGCCAAATCATTTCCCAGAGAGGAGTGACGTGTAAACAAATATCTCAAGATCATTTATCACTTTCCCATCTAGAAACAATTTCCTCACACTAAACATTTCCATCAGCCTTGCCCACCACCCAGAACAACAGCTCTAGCAAATATTATTGCAGCTATACCACCCCTATTTACGTTAAATCATACCTGCTTAACGCCATTTTCATTTATCAACAAGCTTCCTCAGACACCTCTCATATTCTTTGGCTTGTCTGAGCCTGCCAGTATCCACTAGCCTCTGTCTGCATACCAGCCCACTGAGATAACAAATGCCGTTTTTCTGCCGAATCTTTTTCTCTTTTCTTTGGCACCCAGCATGCCGCAGGTGGAAAAGGTAGAGAAATGTGGGAAATGTGTTCAGTGAAGATGTATTTTGCTCCTGCTGTCACTCTTGTTCTTCACCCATTAAAAGTAGATGAATAAAGAGGGTTTTCAAGTGGCATGTCTAATGAGATCAGGCCTTTTGAACAAGTTTTGAGCAAATTTATTAAAAAAGAAAAGGAAAGAAGAACACAAAATGTATTTTTATTGCTGCTTACCAACAATGATATTTTATTGTGTAAAATAAGATGATCAGTAAAGCTTTGTAATATTAACATAACACTGCCATTACACCCCAATGATCAGACAGGCCAAGCTTCAAGGCCACCAAAATCTCTGAAATTATCATTCTACAACCCACTGATGTGGAAGTGCCAGAAGCCCATCTGAGTCAGTTCAGTTGACATTATGCCGCATACCCTGCTGCTGCATACATCCACTTGACCCCACGTCACAGCTACACAATAGCGGGGTTACCCCCGACCAGGTACGTGTCACCACAGATCCCCAGTTAAGCCTTGAGCACTAATGCTGCATGACAGGCAAAAGACAACCAGATAATTCTCGACAATCATGCGGCTGGTTGTTGAGCAGTGTGGTGTGGTCATCCGATGGGCTGCTGTAGTTTGGACCTCCTCAGTTGTCTGACAGGCTTTGTTCTCAGAAACTGTGGAGTTACGCCTTGGTGCAATGACAGAAGCAGGCATGAAAGCCCATAAGACCTCAGTGTCCTTTTGAAGCCAGCTTAAATGGCCCAATTAAAGGAAATATAATTCCAAATGTTTCCCGCACCGTCTGTTGCACTGTCACATTCTTGACAGACTACTGACACCATTTATTTGACAGTAGCAGAATAGAATTGGGTATGGCAATGGTATTCTATTGGCCAGTCAATTTCAGCATGAAATATCTCAACTATGGATGAAATACTCATTGAATTTTCTAGAAATTTCCACACATCCCCAATAGGATGAGCACCAGTGACATCTAGGGATCTTCCTGAATTTTCCTCTAATAGTTATTTCACCAAATATTAGATGTATTGTCCTAAAATTCAGTTGAAATTCAAGTCTCGTTTAAAATTGGAGTCCACTGATAAATTATCATTTGTTTACATTGAGATATATTACAAAGATATTCCCATAAATATAAATATTTATAGGCTGCCACTACGAGCAATTATTGACTGACACTTCCATGAAGGTCAAGATTCTTCAAAACACTCCCTCAAGAGATGATCTTTCCCAGACAAATCAAATATAACATTCCTCCAGTAATCCACTCCATTAGAGGCCAGATTGTGCACTGGTCAACCAGCAGATCAATGACATTGATCCCACAAGATGACTGTAAAGATAATTACATTCAGAGGAAAGAAAACAAACAAAACTCTGCCTCCAAGTACAACTACTGAAACAACAAAATTGGCTAAAAAAAAAGCTAATTAACCTGCAAAATCTTGAAAGTTGAACATATACTCAAACATACACATATATTCTCTGAAAAGTTTTTATAGGTAATACCCGAGCTTCTTTTACTCAGGAGCAGCCCAGAAACAATATCATGCTTTCTTCTTATGGCCGGGGTGAGAGTAATTGAGCCCCACTAATGTGAGATGTTATTTTAAAGCGTTTCGTTTCTTTGATTTAAGCTGCTTAAGCTGATTTAAGCTGCTTACACCAAATATCTCCTATAACTAAATTCCCCTGAGAAAAAGACCAAATTGAGGCAGCAACTATATCTCTGTGGATCTGATTCTGTCTTGTGTGTGTACCAAGTCCAGCAGCCTTCACTTCTGTGATTCTTTTATGTTTTGTGGCTTTTATGCAAGGACTGACACTTCAGACAAACTTATATTCTGTCTGCAGACAACAGCAGTTATCACTGAGTCTAGCATCCCACTGCCTCTTTTCATCAATCATCTTTTGTTCATCACCCTTTAAATACTAACCCTTTTTGGATTTTGGTAAATTTGCAAGCATTAGAGAGATTCAATGCAGGCTCACATCAACACAAACACATGCGTGCACATGGGGGTTTGATTCTGACATTGAATGAAATCAGCGGGAAAGTTTGGTGAGAGCTGCAGGAAGAAAAGAAAGTAGGGAAGGCCAACTGGTGAGAATTAGCTGACTGGATGCTGTGAGTGAAAGAGCATCCATGTTAACTGTGTAGTTGCTGTCTGTCAGTCTATCTGGCATAAATAGGAGGAGATGAGTGGGGAAAACAAAGTGGGAGATGATGACCATCAGTCAGGGGTATTCATATTTTCTTAGTGCCTGTATGATGGACATAGGCTATAGTAAGAATGTGGGAGTTTGGGAGAGGGGAGTAGGAGCAGAAAGGGAGGAGGGGTGACTGAAAGAAACGTAGAGCCGCAAAAGCTTTAGAAATAACTCGATTTGGGGATATCTTTGAGATCTATTAATGCATGCTTGTTTTGCATCTGTGGTTTACAAGGGGTCTCTGCAAAGACAACAAAGTGACACAGTGATAGCTGAGCTGATCCTAACTTTAAAGTGCAAAACTACATCTCACAGTTGCAGCAGGGACTACAGGTGGAAGTATAATCTCACAGACAAACAGTCAATTTCAATGCCATAAGCTTTAGCGTTACCATCTTCTGACAAGCAGTATCAACCTCCACATGTGACTAGAGAAATATTAAGCTCTGATGTGAAAGACCTGGATTATTTAAAAATGAAGGGGCCTCCCAGAAAATAATTACAGGCTAAAAATGATCATTTACATTCCAGCAGGTTAAACATGCGCTTTAAAAGCAGAAAATGTCTTTCAAGACGAAACACGTTGGCAGCCATTATACCTTTAATGGATAAAGTGAATTGTCTGCTGAAGGTGGGCCCCACTCTCTCATACCACCCTGCAATTAAAGTAAAGCTATCCAAGGTCAGGCTGAGTGACAGGCTGACAGACCTATAGATTACTGTCTGTCTGTGTAATTCACAATCTTTTCTGCTTCTCTTGCGGACTGCCGTACACACTCTGAAATGTTTAAACACCACTGCTTGGTAATTTGGCAGCTTTTATGTTTGATAGACAGCTGGGACATCCTACCTTGTGACCCTTGTGGCCTTTTTTCCCCCACCCATGACCACAAGGGTCAGCATTCAGGGGGTGTCTGTTTGAGAACAGAGCTCAGACAATGTGTGAATAGCTATGGTTAGGTTCAAATTCATTAGAAGTTTCCCAAGTGAAACTGCGATACTGAATGGTGAGATTTTTTGCAGATATAGGAGGCAGAGGTATCAAAATTGGCAGAGTTCAGAGTGAGGAATGGAGAACAGATGGATAAAATCATAGAAAAAACAGATACAAGATAACTTGTCTGCCCTACACAGCCCACATCAAGGCCTGTCACATAAGACCTTCGTGTCAATGCCATGCAGCAATTACTGCACTCCAGGCATGAAATGGGCAAGTGAGATTGGCCCGTGTTCAAATTACAAGCTTTATCAATTACATACACCAAGTGGAACAAAACTCTGGATGCAACGGATCAGAAAATGGCGAAGAATTTTCTGGTATGTTATTGTTGGCAGTTCTGCTCTGTGAGATTTAGTATGCAGTGGAGGTAGATAAGAAATGTTGAAATGACCTTTTCAGCAGTTAAGCAGTCATGACACAGTTAAGCCTCCACCAGCACATTACATTATGCTTTAAAATTCAGTGGTTCATAGCTATTTGGGTTTAGGCTCATATGTTGCAGCATGCATACGTCTGCACTTTTAAATCCATCATGTTTAACAAAAGAAAGTATTAGCTGGAAGCACATGTTTTGATAGGAGAACGATGACGACAGATAGCGAAGAGCAACACGAAGAGGAACACAGAATGAGAGGAAGGTAGGGCGCTTATCAGTTGGAAGGAGGCACCTTGCGTGACAGTGGAAAATGCTGGTCACAGTCACCCTCCATCCCTCCTTGCATGGGGTGCTGAAAGAGGCCAATGATTGCACAGACACATAGAGGCTAAAAATGCTCTTATCTTGCACTGTCATACCTTGTCATAAATCAGTGCTTAGCCATCCGCTCTGCACTGATAAGGAACCCAAACATAGACTATTCTACACCAGGAATGGAGAGAGACTTTTTTCCTTTATGAGTGGCCCCTCTCACCCACTCACACTCCCATCTCCTGTCTTCGTTATCATTTTTTCATTCATCAGATCTGAACGGCAGACAAGTATCTTTCTTTTTTTTTGTGCCTGGGATTTCTTTGTTTGCAGCTTGCCATATTTTCTCTTGTAGTTTTTCCAGCAGTCTGGTTATGATCATCTAAAGAACTAGTGAATCATTCGCAGCATTCACACATGATAGAGCTGGGAGAGCTGAGGAATAGTCTTTTGATTGTCATGCAACTGGGTCCTGCAATAGAAAAATATTTTGCAACAAAGATATTTAAACTGAATCTGAAAATAGGCTGTCAAGAGACTACTGCGATACAATAAGTGTATACTGCGCAGTTTATCTCATATTTGGTAGGCGAGGCAATACATAATCCCTGCAGCTACTTCCTTATCTTAACAATTTATGTGTTTTCATAACGGAGGAAATATTCTTAGTTCTTTTTTTCCAATGAATTACATTTAGCGTTGAGATAACCTTTACAAAACATTATCACTTTCAGATAAAAAAAATAACTCACTCAGGTTATATTAGGCAATCTTAACACTTAAAATCCTTGAAGCACTGGAGCATGAGGAAGCTATAATACAACATCATCCTAAGGGAAAAATTACACTTCTCAGGCACTCCATACTGTATTATTTATATCTTGTCTACTACACAGACATTTCATTTTGCTGTCCACAACACCCACTAGGCTTAACTTCCTGTTGGACAACCCTGTGTGTTTGTAAAAATACTGTGCTCCTCTGTGGAACTGAAGCATTGTAATTTTGTGGGGCATTTGAGCCTTTATTTCATAAGGACAGGGGCTGAGGAAAAGAGCAAGACAGCAAGTTTTCAAACCAGGGATCTGCTGCTCCCATGAGCTACGCTCACAACAGTTTGACTATCAGCTTGACTACACATACAGCAGTAGTTTTGGGGCGGTTGTGACTCGGGATGTAGAGTGGATTGTCTACTAATCAGAAGGTCAGTGGTTTGATCCCCCAACCTGCATGTCAAAGTATCTGTGGGCAAGATATGTGGATTCATCACGGGCAACTCTGGATTCAGTAAGTCTGTAACGTTAGGTTAAAAAATTTGAAGGTAGTGGAAAAAAGCACATGAATGTATGTGTGCATGAGGCTTGTAGTAACAAATCATTCTGAGAGCTTATATTGAGCAGAAAAGCACTATATAAGCACCAGTCTATTTACCATTTAGTTTTCACTACAAAAACAAACATAATTCAGTTAAAAACCAAATCATGCAGTGTGGTATAGGAGATTAAAAATAAAAAAAGGTTGAAAAGCAAACAAGGATCCTCTTACTTTTAGGGTCTAATTTGCTCATAATGTCTTGCAATGATTTGTGAATAATCATGAACAGAAGGTTTAATAGGACGGTGTAATCTCGCCACGGTAGTGAAATGGTAGATTTCACACTGTGCACCAATCCTGTTTGTTAATGGCACTCGTGTAATCAGAGCCACAGGCTAATGAATTTGAAGCATCTCATACTTTCTAAATACGATAACACTTGAACGAAGCGTCATTTGGATTGGAGGTCATACTTTTTGTTTCCTCCGTCTGATTCTCAGCTAAAATGACCACATTAAAACTAAATCTGTCAGCCATGGAAAATAGTTTGTGCCTCTGTGTTTGTGCCAAGAGGTGCTGCCTCTTCTAAGGTTCCTGAAAGGCTGTCTGTGGTCTTCCATCATTGTAGTGTGGTGAAGCACAAGATCCAGAGGAGCATCAATCCATCTAACATGAAATCCTACAGAACATGAAAGCCCAGGATCATAGCCAAGCTTTGAGTAATGACTGTTTTGCCATTTGTGCCAAGAGAAGAAAAAGTGAGAGACGAGAATGATGAGAGACAGAGGGAGAGTGAGCAGAGGGAGGCAAAGGACAGACAGAGATGCTTTGAGCGTTAATGCCATGCCAATATTGTATGCCACTCCCCCTCTGCTTCCCTGGGGACATGAATGAAGTAAATGAATGATGGACCCAACCCACACGAACGCCCCTCTTCTATTGAGACCAAGCAGTCCATTCATGGGGATGAGTGAGGCGTCGACACCAACAACAACAATAACAACAGCAACATAGGAGGCCCTTACTCCCATTTCTCATTCATACATATGTATGCAGTAACACAGGCACACACATATGGCGCATACACCATGGACAACACTGCCAACATACCATTAAGGACACCTAGAGAAGGTTCCTGAGAACAGGGCTGACTAACAAAGCTAGAGGCAAAGGGGCGTAAATAGGGCAGGCATGGAGAAAAATCTTGGCATCGCGTCAATGCAACCGCTACAATGATTATGGATGAGAGGCCATATCCTCCCATCCACAATCAGCACATTATCAGGAAGCACATCAGTGTATAAACCCAGAAAATACAGCTTGGAAAACTCATGTTCTACCACATTCTGCCCTTCCTATTGTGCCCACTTCCTCTCTGTTGCTCTTCCAGGACTAAATGGGTTCAGGGGGTTCTCGGCTACACAAGCGTGATCTCACTCAAAGCTCTGACCTTGAAACTCAGTCATTCCTTGCCTGAAGCCAAAGCAGCTAATGGAACATAGGAAATACAAATCCAAATCAAGCGAAATCAATCTGACAAGGAAAGCTTTGCTATTTACTGAGCATTTACATCTCAAACTTTGAAGGTGGGTTCGGTAATGATGTTAGCATCTGACAGAGGCTCGGTTTTCACCAGTTATGCATCATGCAGAGAGAATGTATGTAGAGCATATGAAGGGAGAGGTTAGTAACTAAATGATGAAATACAACTCTGACAGGAGGCAGGAGGAGGAGGAGGAATGTTCTTGCTTTTTTTAAAATCCAATAGTGAGACTGCTGCAGCCTCCCACAGGCTCATGGTCAGACTCAACCATAGGCCTCATTTCTGCCACAATCACATAGACATCTACTTGGTAGTTATACAGCGCGTATACTCAGACTTTAACAGACTACATCTCCCACACCTGCAAAAAAAATTAAAATCATAAGGTTACAGGTATTTGATGTTATTCGGCTTTCTGCCTAAAGTCAACTTTGGCCCATCACTTAGGAAAGCAAGCATTTCCCATAAAACCAACTTGGCGATGTGTGATGGTTGTGAAATATTTTTACAAGTTTGTACTCTGGTTTCAAAACATTTTGTGTCGCTGGTGAAGAGATGTGTGACACACTTGGGGCTTTAGTCCAAATTTCTTAGAGCACTCCTAAGCCAATCTGTATGACAATATGTGCATGTGAATAAACACGCAGCAGTTGTCATGGATTCCAACATTAGGCTTTGCAGCACAAGGTTACAGCCAGGGCATTGGCACAGGACTGACCCGTGGAGGCTGTCCATGAAGGCACAAGCTGAAGTAAACCATCTCATCCAACACTCATATACAACTAATGGGAAGCAGACACAGAATTCGACCCGAGTATGCCTTTTGCGCACCCACGCTCCTCTCCTCCTTTTCATTCTCAAATCCCTCCATTTATCCACTCTGCTCGGGCTGAGATAGCAAACCTGACACTGATGCCCTGTAGTCCATTAGCACTCTTAGAGCCTTCTCTGAATCAGCTCTGTTGCTCCCTTCACCTTTTCCTCCTCTCAGCCTGTCTTCCCGACAATCCTCATTTCTCTCTCAACCCTTATCTGGCATTCTCTGTCTTTCTGTATGTCCTCCTAGATTTCTGAGTTGGAACAGGCAGGTTCAAAAGGCTTTTATAGCATTTACAGTCGTTATTATGTGCTTTATACTTTTTTGATTTTAGTATTTCAGCTATTCAACTTTTATTTGTCGCTATCTTGTGTATGCGACTGCAGTGCTGTGCTATGCATACAGATATCTGTTATGTACTTTAAATGAAGTTTTAAAGTTTTTCTTTTTTAACTGGATTTAATTAAAGTTGAACATATCCATACCTGTTCACAGGAACCGAGCCTAGATTCAGATAATGTTAGAGTGATGCAGCTGGAGAAAATCCTCTTAGACACATGATACCACTGATAACTCTTCTACACATCATCGCTTCTAATGCAAAGTCACTCTTAAAAAAGACCTGTTATTGCAGATAGGACCAGGCTGACAGGTCTTCTAATCCAACTATATCAATCCTGTCCGTAAGTTGCAGTGGTTTGAACACTAGACAAACAGTACAGTGTTGCTTGACCAATCAAGCCAATTATAAATGTTGGCTGCAGAATACAATATGCAGATAAATGTACATGTCTCAAACAAAACACTGGATAGTGATTTTGGAGAAAATATGTTCTGATTAAAAATATTTGGGGTCAAACTACTTTCATTTCTTTGAATTATTGTTTCAGCCATAACCGATAATATTGATAAAAGCTAGAACAACAACAAATCCTTGAATTTGGAATGCTTCTATTAGCAAAAGTTTAGTATTTTTGGTTGATTAATGATTGGGTGGGGATACATTAAAGTTGCTAATTTCAAAATCAAGTGATAATAAGTCATATATATATATATATATATATATATATATATATATATATATATATATATATATATATATATATATATATATATATATATATATATATAGCCATATAAGACCGTAATGTATGTACCCTAAAAAGTATACCATCTAATATTTTCAAAATGGGCACCATAGGAATGAGGTCACTGGCACTGCAGTAACTAGATCTAAACACTGACAGACAAATAAAAATGAATGATAGCTGTCTAAGATAAACAAGTGGAAAGGTGCCCTTGACCCCCTGTCTCCTTAATTTCAGTCTGAGTTGTGAACCCATGAAGACTCCCACACCTCAGTCACATCTGGAGAGCAAGTCTAGTCCCGGTGGAGCCTCTGCATCAAACTAAATCCTTAATTTATTTGCTGCCCAACTCTCCATTTTTTCAGAAGATCACACCACAACCTCATCAAAGTCTATTGTTTTAACAAATGTATTGTCTCATTTGTCTTAACTGAGCCTTGAAGACTCAATGCTGCTGCTTTACCTCAGGGTTGGCTGAGAGTAGACGAGACAGCAGACATCTGGGGAAATAAGCACAAAGCTGTGATTGCATCCCACCTCATCTCTGTGGAGAGAATCATTTGAACCCGATTCAGTTTGTGAGGAGTGACAGGTAGATGCTGCTATGGCAACCAAACCAAAGCAGTGTCATAGATAGCAGCTCTTTACAGAGGAAGCTCTGCAAGCATGTGAGCACCCACACACACACACACACGCACACGCACACACAAACAAACAATGCAGACATAACAGCATGGACTTAAAATGAATATTAGGAGACTCTCCCATTCCTCCCTGTCACTCTGAATCTTAAGAAAACCGCAGTGTTTTCTTCTCTAACTCCATCTCTAAGAAGCATAACTATCTTCCTCTTCCGCTCCCTCGCCCTCCTGCCCGTTCTGCAGGTGGTGAGGTTCATCACAGCCTGCTAAATAATCTGCCTTTAATAAGGATTAAAATCACACCTCAAGAATTATTGGCTTATTATTTAACTATCCCTTACAAAGGTTACACTAACTAATTTTCTTCAACATGTCTCTCTAACATGAAGGAGTAAAAAAGCATATGTCTGACATCTGTTTTTATCTTGTCTGCCACTTTTCGATTAAAAAAAAAAAAGAAAAAAAAAAAAAAAAACTCCACTGTGAAAAA
>VUQG01045738.1:67244-88884 GCA_015106755.1 Etia nguti
AAAGAGTGCAGCAGGGACACAAACACCAGGATGTACACATGCACAGACTTTCTATCACTCCCCTACACATCCATCCACATGGAGGTGGATCCATCATAGTGTGACTGTCTTTCTGTCCCTGCTGAGTGTTGCCCCCTTTACACAACTCACAGAACTGTAACAGTTGTTAACTTGTTCGGCATGCAGGGGATGCATTAAGTACATCAGCCATGGAGCATCTTTAGTTAGAAAGATCCAAACACAAGGCTTAAAGGTTGAATGTGTACAAAAGTGACATTGTGCAAAAGCTAATGATTATGATTCATAGTATGATGATACCAGTTTTGCAATTTAAATGAGTGTTGCAGTCAAGGTCAATATCGCCCAGTGGAGCGACTGAAATTTGGGCAACTTGAATTCATCATGGCATCAATTTTGCACCGATCAGCTGTGGCACACAAACACTAACCAAACTATTCCATCTAATATAATATATACTTGTTGATATTAGATGTGGAAACCTTTCATAAAGCTGCCATAAAACGTAATTGTTTTTATTGGTCAAACAGGGCGATTCTTTTTAAAAGAAAACAATGAAAATGCAAACAGTGTTTTAAAAAAATCCTAAACTCGAGGCCTCTCTCCTACAGTGTAGTTCTAACTATAATATAGTCTAACGTGTACTTTGTGGGTCACCAGTTTTGGAGAGAGAAAACTTTGCACATGCACGCAAAAACATGCATTTATCAAAGCACAAATTTTCATCGTCATAAAGATGTTAGTGCAAGGTGAAGGGGAGGAAAAAGTAAACAAAACCCAGACGTAGGGAGTGAAAATAGATAGACCCAAATTGAGGTTCAGATATATGAATTTATAGTTAGGGAGGGCATTGTCTGCACCTATAGCAAAACTCAAGTCGGTAACTCAAAAAGTTTCAACTCTGATCAAAAACAACATGAAGATACAGCCCGGGTGCCCTGCATGTTCATTTTTAGCCGCATCTGCTCTAAAAGCTTATCCTGATGGAGCTGGATGATCATATCTGCTCCTCCCCTCTACAAATAATTAAAACTATGATTAAAATGCCTAAAAGTAGGAATCATAAATAGCAGGGTGATTACAGTTTCATTTGAATGTTGAGCATTTTTATCACCACAGGGGGACAGGGGGTTCTGCATGCCGGCTCAGAAGAAATATTTAAATTGAGGGAAAATGTTTTCAATGCGGTGCCTTTCATTGAGAGCAATGATGTGTGTGTGTATTAGTCTCTGTGGCATCATTAAAGAGTGGGGAGCCAGTAATTTACAGAGTGAAAATTACTATAAAAGGGCTACATAATGCACACATATAATTTCCTTTCAAGCTTCAGCACTTACTGCATGTTAGTTGAGCTAGTACGAGAAACCTTCCTTAGCCTTCAGATGTCCACCCACTCCCCACTTACACATTCACTTGCTAGCTCACCGTTGTGGCTTCTTCTTAAGTGAGTCTGGGCAAAACAGCTGCCCCTCGTTTGCGTTTTGCATGTGCTAAAACAGCATGCCCCTGCTGTGGGTGGCACATGGGGTGATCTCCTCCCGCTGCTCACACTGCCAGTCTTATCAACAGGCAAATAGAGAGAGGGTGTGAGTGTAGAGTAAAGGCAGAGGAGGAGGATGACGAGGCAGAGGAGGAGAGGAAGATAAAAAGAGAAAGAAACAGACAGGAAGGACACTATATTTAGCGCTGGAGCTGTCGCCTTCTGTTTTTCTCTCCTGAATAATCATAGTTTGACAGAATGTATCCTGCAGAGCAGAGGTTGCTGGGATGCACATCCCTCCCCTCCTCCACAAACATAGTCTCTTGAGAGAAAGTAGCAAAGTGTAGTAATAATTGCTGAGGGCTTGCGTGCCACAGTCACCACATATTACATTCTGGAAACATTTTTTGATACCATGACATTCTGTAATGGAGATACTAGGAAAAACCAGTTTATGACTACAAACTGCCAACAGGTGCAGTCTTGCATGCTATGCATACAGTGAGTGGAGTGTATTAGAATAGTTCAGCTAACTAAATAGTAATATGAATTTGGGACATTTATAAAAAAAAAGGGAGCCCTGAACCCTCCATCCTTCGTCTTTTCTCAGAATTTGCTTTCATGATGGCTGGGGAAGTGAAGGGTTGTGCCAAACGTGTTAACCTCAGGTACCAGTGGCGTTGTGCTGGGAAAGAAGCAGACATGCACAGCTGGAAGGCAGAGTTGCACACAGGGTGTGAATTTGATAACTCTGTATACGGTTAGAGCAGCGTAAATGCTGCACAGTGAACTTTAGTCAGGACAAAAAGTGTATTTGTGTTTGTCGAAAACTACTTCTTCTTCTTCTACTACAAGCTAGTGTCTCAAAAACAAACATGATTTGCTTGACAAAAATGTTGCTACTATATTAACTTTCTTTCCAAAAGCATTAATCACCTTTGCAACTTCAATATTGCCTAATATTCTCACTTATCTTTAAAAATACAAATGATTTCTAATTCTAATTCTAATTTTTCACTTATTTATTATATTCGGCAAAAAAATGTAGAAGGAAAATGTAAAACTTTTCTTCCTTTTCCAACTCCAGTTTGTTTCAAATTGGAGTTAGAAAAGTTTGTTTCAAATAAAATGAAGAAACGGAAAGGATGTGAATAATTAAAACTATCTGAAAGAGTGAAACAACAAACCAGGTGAGTCGCCCTGGAGCAGCACACTGAACTAAAGATTCTGTACAAAACTTTCACATTCAAATCAATTGAATTATCCCTTTACAGCAACAATCTCAGCTCCCTCCACCTCCACCTAGCTCCATACCCATTATAATTCATCACTAGGAAAACCAATAGCATAAGCACCCCTCACTATCAGTGATAATCATGCCCACATTATTTATTCAATGCTAAATTAATGATTGTATTGTGATAATGTAAACTGTACGCTTCTCTGTGTGATCAGTTATGTTTAACATCTCCGTTGATGCTGCATGTAATACAATAACATCCAATGTAATGTGCAATGTGGTCTGATGAGAAAGCTAATTAAAGGCATTAGTTTTGTAACTGAACAGCAAGAAGATTTAGAATTATATAGTCGCTGGCTGAATGCATTTGCCATCTCCCCAGTGATTTGCTAGTATAACACAGGGGTTTGGTGCAGCCTCTTTGCCTTTGATTGAAGGAGACCGAACAAGACAATTGAAGGAGGTTGCACGTGTTTTTTTTTGTTTTTTTTTAACATCTACTTAAATGAATCAGGCAAAAACATATTCCCTGACCAGGCTTAATATCCACCCTGAGGAGCCAAGGATCATGTGCAAGCATGCAGGTTAGCTGTGGATAAGCTTTCAGCAGCTCATTGATTGCTAAGACTTGATTGCAGCCAGGTTTGGCCGAGGCTCTTAGCTGTCTCCAGTGTCAAAATTACATAAGAAGCAAGCAGGTTGGAAGAGGTGCAAGGGGAAAAGGGTTTCATTAGTGTCCCTTTGATAATCTGTGGAAAGGGATGTGTTATCTCATGGTGAAGCAAGGGTTATTATTAAAATGCTTACTTGAAACACAGCAGTCAAAAAGAAGCCATCATCTTAAAGAGGAATGTCATGATAATGTATGTAGGACAAATTTCTCTTGATGTGTACCATATAAATGTACCTATAGTCACAAGAGTCAGTGAAAGGACTCCATTCGTGTAGTCAGAAATAGAACAAGCAATTATCCATAGATTAAAGACATGAGGGACATGCCAGTATTTCTGATCTTCACTCTGAAAACTGCTGGGAGAGATGAGCAGATAGTGAAGTCTTTGTTCAGGCGTGACAATCATCGACTCATTAGATGGGACAAAAAGTCTGTTTGGAGCGGAGAGTACAAAGACTGAAGCCACATTAGGACTGTCCCCGAGAGTTAGTCCAATTGCAGGACCGCCTGGCTTCGTCTTTGTTTCTCTGCTGCTTTCTTCTCAGAAGTAACCTTGCACCCAGGTGCTCAGAGGCTGAAGAAAAACAAAGTTAAATACTTTCAAATGTGCCTGAGGATTAGCCTAACAAGCTATTACTTGTTAATATGATGCCATTCTCCCACAGTTTGAGGGCAGTTAACCTCGGGTGTGACTGGCTTCTGTTTGCAGGGTCACAACCTCTCAGAGCCATGCACACTAAAATAGCACGTGATTATAGGCCTTGTTTAAAAGTAAATATAGGAGTTCTCAGCAGCTGATCTAACCCAGTCTCACTCAGTCTTTATGACAAAGAATACATGTACATAACTGCATAAATGTGACTTTTGTTGTAATATCATTAGATAAGAGTATTAAAACTTCACATGTTTTTTACAGTTACAAGGAGAGTACAGGATCCAGGGGGACTTTATGCTGCTTGACAGAGTGATGCATGCTGTGTGTGTGTCTGCATGTGTTTGTCAGCTCTTTTGAAGTCTGGGTTGATGTTCTGCTTTGAATGGACATTCCTTTGGTCTTAGCCTCTGTTTGCACACTTGGCCCTTATCACAGTTAATAACTCAGGCTGCCCTAACATACTCAGTAGCCGCTTTAGTCAGAATTATCGGCTTAGGTTCATAGTGGTGGTTTACACTGCAAACCTTTGTTTATTTCATGTGATGGAGAGAGCGAAAGTGAAATTAAGAAAGAAGTGCATGTAGAATGGGTTTGAAGGAAAGTAAGTAAATGGATAAGACGCGGTAATAAAGCTGTATATGTGTATCATATTATAATAATTTTTATGCCCAATTGTGTGTAGCTACATGTATGGCCCACAGTCTTTTGCTTTGATAGGGAGCAAACATTTGAAAGGCAAAGACAAAGTGTGGAGTTTTTTTGTAACAAACTTGGATTTTAGCCAAACGCAGCAAAATCTTCTCTGCCAGCTTCACAAAATGCAAATAATCAGTAGAAAGTCATACTGTCTAACCTTTATGGATAAATATGTGAAGCTGGAGCAAATTCAGCATTGTAGTACAAAAAAACAGCTGTTTCTATTAGCTGGAACACTTGGCAGCCTACATTACTCTCTCTTTGTTTTATTTTAACTCCAAAATTGAGATGCTTGTTAAAATAAGTGGATGTTATCACACGGAGAATATTCCAAGTGAACATATTTGTATGGTAGCACTAGTGTGATACACTGACGAGTTAAAAAAAAAAACATTAATAAAAGCACATTAAACAAGTATTCCCAGCGGTACTGTGCAAAACCAATACAATTAGGGAATGCAGAGCTTAGGTGCATTTCTAGTCTTCAGTTATCTGAAGTTGCCCTGTGAGGCATAAAGTAACCTCGAAAACTAATTAAAAACAAAAAGGAACTCATTAAAAGAAGTAGAAAATAAATGAACTCTTTTCTACCAAGTAAATGTGCAACCATTAGTGTGTGAAATCCAACTTGATTAAAGACAAAGAGAAAATGATGGGATTCAAGGGATGAAGAAAAACAAACAGATAAACAAAATATCTGAGGAGAAAAACCTGAGAATTGGAAAAGCCCTGGAGCTTTTTAAAATCAGCTTAGCATAAAGATTGCAATATCAAGTAACACAACTGAAATTAAAGCTAACACAATATACTGATAATCCAGAACTACCTACACCGACCATTTTTTGACAGAGTGCTGTAAAAACACTTGACATGTCACACAAGTTATTCATCTGAGATATTTTTACATTCAGCATCCCTAGATGATCACATTTAGGCAAATTTCTAATACAAAGATGAGATTTGAAGTGTGGTAATCTCATAAACCGACCAGGATCTGAACTCATCTGAGAATTATTAAAATGTTTTTAGGGACAAGTACTATAACATGTCAAGAACAGTTATGGATGCAACGACTATTCCAACAATGGAATGACAAAGCACTCGACACACCGTCACTGAGGCCTCTTAACGGGACAGATCAACACACACAGGGTCTCATGTGGCACTGGCTAACATTCATAACATGCTGGATGTGTACCCTGAGTTTGTGCTCAGCCAAGTGTTAAATCTGACTTGATTTCAGAAGAGAGCCGAGGTCACACAAAGGCCTGTTTGGGGAACAAACTGCATCCAGGCGAATGGATAAAGGCATATTCTCTTACCCTGAATAGTCAGGACAATCAGCAGCGCATCTCCTCATCTCGCTCATCAAGCCTCTCTCACACAATCACACAATCAAACTCAGTGTTAACCACTGAAGGGACAAACGCCAGGCTTGCCAAGACCTGAATTCAGTCGGTGCCAGCAGTTAACCCAAGAAATCAAAGAGTGCTGACCGAAGTGGCAATCAAATCTGCATGTCTGAAGAGAAACACAGAACTACACCAACTCGGTCACAGACACAGCATTATTTTTGAATGTCTTACCTTTGAAGGACAGGAAAATTCTGGGAGCAGACAGGGGCTCGCTGGGAGGGGGCAGCCCCCCAGATGATAAAGCCAGTAGGGCCAGCAACCAGCACAGTTTGTCCCACAACATTGTTCCTCTGTTTGTTAACAGGGACAAAGGAGAATCCAGGAGCTGAGGGACAGACAGGGATGACCATCAAACAATGAGCAAAGCCCTTTCAATTCACAAAACTTGTACAGTAACCAACTCCTAGTTAGTAAACTAAAGTAATTTGGTTATTTCCCTGCAATCATTGCTGCATTATGCAGCTACTGTAGCCTTCATTAAAGTCAGACCACACAGAACACCAAGCAATGAGTGAGATACATGGAAAAAAATTGGATATGAATTAATGTAGATTTGTTTTCTTTTCAAATTGGTTGCCTATCATATGGCGGAATCGCAACTTGACCATTTCATTTTATTAAGCTGGGAATAGGCTGGAATCTCCTTCCAGCTGCAAACACCGCTGCCCGCCCCTCGCCACTCTCTGCAGCTCTTCACTTTTCGAACAGTGCATTGAAACGTGCGTAAAAATAAACGTTTAAGAGTTTAAAAACTGTAACAGTTATTTTACAGCGAGAGCTTCGTTTCACCGGTTGTACACGGAGCTGCCCCCTTACGCCTGGCGCGCACCGGCAGTGCTCACAGATTAAATCACAAAGCGCATCAACATGCTGTTATCCGCCACAAAGAGAGCTGAAGATAATGTCCTCATAAAAGAATCTGAAGAGGTATCCGCGTGTGGACCAGGTGGCACAAATGCGCGTAACGACAGCGCAAAAAGTCATGGGAAATGGCATCTGAAGTGCCAGATTTGGAAACAATAAAAAAACAATTTTAGCGAAGGTGTTTTGCTGTAATTGTCTGCGCATGCCACAGATGTTGTAAACGCGGATCCGAGCATGAGTTCAAACTGTCAGTCAGGGTTTAAGATCAAGTTCCACATTAAGCCCCGAAGGCAGAACTCCAAAGCCGACCGTTAACCAAAATAAAGGCTGACTTGGCTTTTGAGTTATGAGGACACGAACATGAACCACGTGTCATTTATAACGTTAACGGGGATTTTAAGCGGTCAAAAAGAATCCGTTGAGCACTGCACATACGTTTACTCTGAAGGTACGACATCACACGAAGTCAGAACTTTTAAGGTCTTTAAAACAAACTCGCACTGGCGATCAAACACACGCTGCTCCTGGCTGTTGCAATATTTCAAAACAGTATATCGGAGTATCGCTCATTAAAAACGACCTCCCACATGCGCCGGAGAGCCACACCAAAATATAAATATGCGCAAGCTTGTGTTGCTAAACACAAACCATTTCTAATATTCAAGACATAATTATTTTACAGACATTTTAAATGCATCTTCTATTTATTACAGATTCTATCCTGCACATGCAGCGGAGACATTATTCTTCTTACTCGATTCCATTAAATGTGGCTTCCTATTGATTTAAGAGCGCATCTGTCACAAAATAAATACTTACTTTAACTTGTCATGTAGCTGAAAAGCACTTAGATTATGACCTACCTTATGGTTACGTCCAGTGGATATTATGATATAGCCGGTCAGCACTGAAAACCATCCACAGATTGTTTGAGCTCCTCTGTCCGCAGGCAGGAGTATCAGTGTATCCGCCGCAGATCCCACACGATTATCCCAGAGCCAAACAAAGCTCGGGTTTAAATCAACTTGAAGCGGCCGCCTTAACTTGAAGTGATCTCTAAATCGCATTAACAGAATCTGTATTTTCCAGTCAAGAGGTGACCAAGAAAGAATTGTTCCTGGTGCGTAGTAGCCTCAACCGTGCGCAGTGGCGCTCAAGTGTGTAGTGCTGGGAAGCGGCTTTTGCAGGTGGATAAGCTGAGGTCTCCCGGCTGTGGACACACCCATGGGGGAGGGAACCTACCTTTAGCATCCTTGTGCGTCGTCCCTGCTCAAAATTGAACAGAAAACGACTCTGCTCTGCACCTTCATACACTCCAGGTGGCTACAAAGGTAAACTTACTCAAAAGAAAGCACAAAGCCTTCAAGTTAGTGAGTTTTCATGTTACTTTCAACATTGCATAGAAGAGTTGTCACGCATCCTCTGCTACAACCGTTACAACCATTGACGATAATTAAGCCTCAGAGAAGAATGAGTTTTTACCTTTAATGACTTGCATCAGGGAACATCTGCATTCCCACTGCCTGTAATAAACATATCACATTTTCCGTATATTCAGAATCTTCTGGAATTTTAAGTGTTAATAATACAGCATGAATAATGTTGAGTTCACCACCCAGTGAGATTTTATTCTATTAACAAAGTTCACTCAATGTTTTTATATCTGTAAGCATTTATCTGTGTGACAACAGTGGGAAAGATTAATTTAAAGTTTGCATAGCTCAAAACGAAAACAAAAACAGTTCCTGTGAAGCTCTCACAATAGCTTAATAATTCTAATTCAACACCACAACACCTGATTTCATAATAATAAACACATATAGAATCTAACACTGAATGCAGGGAACCTGTGATAATGTGATGATGACTGTATGAATGGGCTGTCCAAACTACAGTAATAATAGTCACACAGCTCTTTAGAGCTATAGTACTGCACATCCTGCATGTCCAGTTGTCTTGTCCTGGCAGTGTCCTTGTATGGAATCTTTTTGAATGCCATGAATCACTCACTAGCTATTTTGACTCAGGCAGATAAGAAAGAAACAGAACAGTTGAGATGAGAGCATGCTCACATTATTCACATGAGAAACTGTTTAAAAATGGCAAGATGCAGATGAGGTAGATTTCCCCAAACACCTTGGCGACCTGACAGTGGATCCCTGGCTCTCGCCTCAGACAGGCATCAGATATTCATGGGCAAATGGAGCCTTAAATCTTTTAATCTCACTTGATCTCCCACCCTGATCGCACTGGCTTATTTTGCTTCTTATTCAGTCAACACACAATGCAGCTGATGCCCAGTGTACATGCTTATTATTCCATAAATGCTACATGCAGTAGCTTAGGTTTCATGCAGTGTTAGGGATAGTGCAATTGCTTAACAGAGCAGTTGCTGTAGAATAATACATCAACATAGAGGGTACAAAATGCCAATTTACATTCAGTCATAGCTCTAGACTTGGTTTGTCATTTGCTATGTGTTTGTTAACTTATTAATATGATGTAAGGATCATAAAACATTTCCCTAAAATGTGTGAAAAAACAGTGCCACTTAGACATTTATTATGTTACTTTGTCCTCAACTTTATGTTGCAAACTCCTTATATAAAGGCCTCTGAAGTACCTTTTAGTTCCACAAAAAAACCCCAAAAACCACACTGACTATCTGGGTGAGATTTTTGAGTTTTCCGTCCTCTGAAAGATGTCTTGGAAAGACAATCACCGCATCAGTCTATGCAAAAGAGGCTTCATAGTGTGCCTCCAGGCTTTGATGCTCAAAGCAGAGAAAGGAGGAGTGCTCTGCATCAGCATTTGCCATTAGAAGTGTTAAATTTCCCCTGATATGTGCAAAAAGCTCTGAGAAACAATTACCCCCACACTCACGAGCTTGTGCGCATAGGGTTGGTGATACTGATACGTTTCAGTCCGTCTGAATCTTGTGCAATCTTGAAAGACCATCAGACTCTCGTTCTCATGGATATAACACAGTGAAGCACATAGCTTAACATGTACAGGTGGCTATTTGTGTTTGAAGGCTGGAGACACCAAATAAATAACAACTTTTATAGATATCTGGTAGAAAACTTCAACTCCTATAACACCCACTATGAATAAATCAGTGGGGAAAAAAAACTTTCTCTAAGGCTCACATATAAGAAGTTCAAACGACCTCCAGTGAAATGTGTGTGGACCAGCCAAGTTTAATTGTGTCATTACTACTTTTGTCTTTTATTCCCAAATTGATCTACTATTTTTTTCTCTTTTTGCTCTTTCTTTTTGTCTTTACTCTTCTGTCTTAAAGCCAACAGCTGCATGTTGTTTCCTATATTTCTTTTTAATCAACAACATTATTCCCATCTTCAGGCCTCTGGTGGCCTCACCATCTGTCACTTGCGTGAGACAAGAAGAAAGCAATTATTGAATCCTGGCTTTGAGCAGCGCCCGCCTTCATGAAAAGTCCCTCATGCTTTCCAGTTTTTCATCCAGTTTTCTGTTGCAGCTATCTGAGGAGTAAAATGCAACAGACGAAGTTGAAACCAAACATCAGCATTAGGTGCCAGACCGCAGAAGTGAAACACTTAGAGGGGTTTTCTGAAATGAGATGTTACAAGTCTTTTGTTCGGCATGGGGAGAAACCAGGTTTAATAATATGAATTTGAATAATGCGCTGTGGGAAACTCTTAAGAAGTTTTGTTACAGCTATTACATCACTTCACTTGTTGGCTGTTTTTTAAAAATATTCCTGTTAAAGAACAATAGCAGCAAATACTAATTTTGCCGCTCTTCACTCTGACACCGAGTTGAACACACACATCTATTTAAAAATGTTGTCATTTTCCTGGAGGACATGAAAGCAACCCTGCATAGATTACTGCTATCACTCTTTCAGGGTTCTCTGAGCATTTGGTTTTTAATAACAAAACATTGGGCATTTATTTATCCACTGCAACATTATGATAAATAACAGGAAAAGAAACTGAAACTACATTAACATTTACAGTGGAGGTTTTAATGGAAACAGGTGCCTGTAGAGACTAGAAATCCAGAAAGCATGAGAGCAGAGGTCATTTTCTAATATGAGTTTCATTATATTTACTGAATTCTTCCTCTAACCTTTTGCCACCAATGACTTCATCATTCATGGAAAGTAATTATTAACAGGCAGCGACAACCTCAACCTCGGTCCTCTGGCTTCGGCAAATTAACAGCTGTTCATTACTGATGAGGTGAAGAAACAAGTGCAGCCCCACACTGCTGTGCACATCTGCATTTACACCACACACACACACACACACACACACACACACACACACACACACACACACACACACACACACACACACACACACACACGTCTAAATGGCACAGACAGATGTGTGTGCCGCACATCCTCACACAATTGACCGTTAACCCTGTGCTAGCAATACACACACGCACAGCCGAAGATGCTGCGACACGGAGACTGGCCCTCGGCACACTCTGAGGGATGCATCGATTGTGTAGAATTTAATGAGGGAACATGTACTGATCCCTCCACCTCACCGGAAGAGCTGTTACCTTTTAGTGTGATAAGATATTAAAAATTCACACTGTTTCTGCAGCGCTTTGACTGGTATGGCAGTATGCTCATTAGCATTTAAATAAGAAAAGGATAACACTGCACTTCGCAGAGTCATACCTCCTTCACAAAACTGGCAAACAGAGGAAAAACTTGAAACAACCCTGGAAACTTCGACTGCTTTTAAACACCCGAGACTGGGAATAGTTACATCCTGGGAATAGTTACTAAAGTTGTACGATTGTTTTGACGTAACTCCTCTAGACATTCACATTATGTTATGTTGCGGTAATGTGTTGAAGAATGAGCTCATTCATGTCAATTTGTATTTAAACCCAGAAACATAAAACATCAGCAGTTCTAGATGTCTGTAAAAAAGCACCGTTTCTCTTGACTGTGGAAAAGTAAAAGTGATTTAGTGGGAATTAGGCCATTTTTCTGTTCATATACTTAGCAAAACAATAAGAGAAATGTAACTGAACCAACCACTCAAATAAAGAAATGCTGACTCTGAGGTCAGTCTCTTGTTTTTGGAGTAGTTCCAGTTTTTTTTTCTTTTTCTCTTGTTAATAGTAAAACCACATTGTGTGCTCTCTTAATAAAAACAGCACTATTTGTCTATTATTCTTTAAGTGCACTCAGGCGGGCAGGAAAGACATTCAGTCCCAGTTTCTAGATTTCCATTCAAACCACACAGTTTGTGAACCCAAACTAGAAAAATAACTCGTATTTACCCTATTTTTGTTGGCCTGGCATCATATTGACTTTAACAATTAAAGACGCAAGACAACATAATGTTGGAACAATAGCCTCAGTGTAATGCTAACAAACACAGAGCATTGCTTTTGCTTGCTAAGTGAATCTTTAATTAGATGCTTATGCTGTAATGTAAATTCTGTTTAAAATGTACTTTTTTCTTCAATTGCTCACATATGACATGCCTGTTGAGCTGTATGCTAGAGATTAATGCTGCTCTTTTCTTCTTGCATATTTTCCCCATCCAGATCTCACTGTGCTTGGCTGATTGTCATTTTTCTGCTTGTAGTTGTTCCTCTGTCTTTTGTCAGAGAAGCTGACTATGACTCAGCTGGAGCTTTGTGGGGCTAAAAATGGGACAGCTGCCTTTTTTAAAACGACACAAGTTTGTCTCATTGTATCTGGCTCATATGTCTTCTGCCTGGGAACACAGGGAGGAGGGCAGCTGTGGTGGAATGATTTGGTATGAATTAAAGCTGTTTCCTAACAGGCTCCACAGGGTCTGATCCTGCCCCTTGCTTTTTCTTGTGAATTCACTAGACCACTATCGATTGTGCATTATATCATCTCCCTCATTTTTGTTATTCTCAATAAAATATACTGCAAACAATAACAGTAGTTTTCTATTTAGCGTGACTTCATAGATGAAGGTGACCCAGCCGTGCAACCTGTGGTTGTTTGAAGGGTGTCTGTGTATGTGTGGGTTGTAATAGTTTTCCCATGCAGTGTTGTTGGCTTGAGTTTCATGAGAGTCTAGTCTGTCAATCATTTTTTGTCAGAATCCTACCGCAAGCCTCTGGCCAGAACAAGAGACTAAAATGACTTCTTTTTGTCCTACATTACCCACTGTTGTCTGTGGTCTGGAATGGGGAATAGATAAAACTTAATTGCTACTGACATAGTCTAGTTTTAATTACCACAACACTAAATTGGATAAACAGAATAAAATGGATGGATAAATGGTTAGATGGATGGATGGATGGATGGATGGATGATGGATGTTTTTAATTACTTAAGGAGAGTAAAAAAAGTAATTGTGCAAATTTGTTAATTCTTTTCTTTCTTTTTGAAGCTTCTTTCAGCTACTTAGAGACGAACGCAAAACTAGGATATGGAGGTCCTCATTTTTCTCCTTCTCTATGCTGCCCAGCTAGCAGAGGGAAAAAGGGCAGTATGTAAAACTGGGATGGAGCACTATTATATAGCATACTATTCAATCTAGCAAAAAGCAGGCAGTTCAGCATATACTGTGGTCCAAATAAGGGAATAGGCCATTGACAAACAGAAAAAAAAATGAGAGCAAAGACAACTATTACATTTATTTCCAACTACCATAAGTATTTACCTATTTATTACACTTAATTGTATTCTTATCTATATTCTTGGATTGTAGTAGCAAAGCTTCCTGTTTATCTTGAACTGGGCCTTTTGCAGCTCTTCAGTTCATCCACTATCTGAAACAAGGCAATTTATCTTTAATCCCCTTCCTTTTAAGCAAGCTTTCTTCTTATTGATTGCCCCTCGTAAACAGAAACCTTCCACCAGAAGTTGGTGGTGCTGCTGTGCTCATAGATGGCTCTGTGTTCCTGGGTCTGGATTAACATATTAGAAATACTTTGTATCTGACATCAAAGTGAACCAAGCATATATATATAAAAAGGAAACCATCTAAAGTCAGGTGGCTCAGAATGATTTCCTGCATTTCCTGCTGTCTCATCATTTGCAGCTTTGACCACGATTAATATGACCATCTGCCACTTTAACAGTACATATGAAAATGAGAAAGAGCATAATAGATTCCCTTTAGTAATGATTGAAAATACAATGAATTTATTGCAATACATTTGTAGTTCTGCTACAATATAACTTTAGCGTTTCAGGCCCTAAATTAAAATGATCATGGTAATCCATACTTGCAACAGCATGGTACCATTGTTGCTTCTAGCATGTTAGCATACTGATGACAGCATTAAGCTTAAAGCTCCACTGTGCATATACGGAGTCACGGAGCAGCTGGCATGGCTATCGACTCTTGTTTACAACGTCTGACTAACAAGGACAGGCTCATACTGGTACAGGGTTGAAAGTTTGGATACAAATATATATTTATGACGCTTGAATTTTTTGATCTCGCTTTTGCAATTACTCTACTCTGGACTATGCTGAGTCCCTTGTCCTTCACCCTTCCCTCACCCACCCCTCCCCATCTCATCCTCCTGTCATCACTTGCCCTGATGAGGCTGTGAAACAGGTGGCTCAAGAATTCAAAATGACATAGGAGAGATGGGGACCAAACAGTTGTGTGTGTGTGCATGTGTGTGTATGTAAGGGAGAAATAGAGAAGGACTTTGCATGTGTATCTGTGTTCATGAAAGACAAGAAGAAAGTGAGATGCCAAGCAAACACAACAATAGCAAACAAAGCACTAATTTAGCTATTTCAGATTCTCCTCACTGCCTATACTGAGAGCCTGTTGCCATGAGATACCTAAATTTTTAAAAAAAAGTCAAACAAACAAAAAAAACCTTAATGAAATCCATCTTGATGACAACCATAGACTCTAAAGTATCAAAGATAAATGGCTGGGGAAAAAAGCAAAAGATTAAATGATTTCCAGAAGACAAAGGTATTCATTAATCTGAATGTGCTACGATCAGTTGAAGCAGATATAGTGACTTGTGATGATAAGAGAACATTTTTTCTGTCTAACACGAAGGTTCTGTTTGGTCACATATAACAATGGGCGTAAGTTTTTTTTCAGCTCTGCAGAAGGAGAACAAATCCGTCTGTACACCTGTTCCCCAAACTGCCAGCACCAGTTGTGTTGGTAAAGATCCTGTAGTAAGTTGTCTGGAGACAGCATGGAAGATCAAGAGCATATTCTTAACTATGTTTTTTCTGCTAGGCTTAGTTAGCAATTTAATTAACTGTGGAAATGTTGCAAGGATGTCACAACTGTCAGTGGCTCCACATCCAATCCCAGAAGAAAGTCACTCAGTCTTATCGCTTCTTATCGTGTCTGCTTTTCCATCAATGCCCCCCTCCTCCTCACACTCAAATTACCAGTTTGTCTCACACATTTGACAAAAAAAAAATTGTTTGCAGCACTGATGATGATGATTAGTCATTCATGTTCAAATTACAGCTGATTTTGCTTTCCTTACAGCTGTGGTTCATCTTGTTTTTGGAGCAGTGCAGAAAGACCAGTGCAAAACTGCACTCGGAAAAGAAAAACATTTAGTTCGGTAGAACTTAAAATATCATATCAGTTGCTTTATCAACATTAAACCTGGGCTTTACAACATGTTGACAGTTTTATGGTCTGTCACTGGGGATAGTGTCCAGCCTCAGACAGCTGCCAGTAATGGGCACATCTGGCTCTTGATTCTGCAAAAAGAAGCTGTTGTTCCAGTAGTTGCCAGCCAAAGAAAGCTAACCCCATTGTCTTCTCTGTGCAACCATGTCGGCCAGATAATTTGTCTCCGTGGTTTCAGATTTGTAATGAAATGGACGGAGGCTGTATTTTCCGCAGTTTGTATGTATCTGTCATTTGTGGATTGTTGCTTCTAACCCAGACGGAGGAGACACATTTATTCAATTATTTTACACCACATGGATACCATCTTTTGAGCTGAGTGATAGTTGATGAATATATTGAGCAATACTGGATTTGCCAAAATCCCACACTCCATGTGTCTCTTCTCATGCGTACATACTGCATATATTATTTCATTGTTTCTTTCTCAGTCTGTCTGAGTCCGAGGATTTTTCTTTGCAGTATGTGCTCCAGAGGCTGCACAACTGCCGAACTCAATGTGTTTCTGGCACAAATGAACAGCCTAAGTCAGTTCATCCAGTGTGAACATGTTTCTGTATGTTATTAGCGTAATGTATGGTTGACATATAGAACTGCTGAATAGTAATTAATAATACTAAAGACAGATCTAGCAGTTACAGTGTGAACTGTTTTGTATCTCTAGTCTGCGTGATTTTGCAGTGGCTGTAAGGGCATAAACATGCACTGCTTTATAACGCTGACGAGCTCATTTTCAAATAAAACGAGATGTTACTGGAAACAACACTGAACTTGAAAAGTGGATTCAAACACAGGCAGCTGACAGGCTGGTGCTGAGTTTGACAAGTTAATTCAGTTTTCGTTGGAGGTCTCAACACAGCTTCCTTTTCTAAAACATTTTCAGTACACACTCCTCCACACATACACTTGTGCTCTTGCACACGGAGAGACACATTGTACATAAAGCAGCAACACATGTAGACAGCAATCTGATTGGAACAGAGGAGGCGATCAGGCAGACAGCCTAGGGAGAGGTGGCGCCTGTCATGTGGAATGGATCTCATTAAAAGTATGCCCCAGGTCACACTTTGATGGACGGGGAGACGTCAGTCATCTGCCAGCCAGATTAGCTGAGACTGAAACCCCGTCCTCTCTCTCTGCCCCTTGAGAGCTCACAGCATACCAAGTGGGTCCGGCCAGACTTACGTGCGCCCCCCCCAGCCTCTGTCAAACCTCTCACCTCTGGGTTGCCAATCACAGAAACCCACGAGCACATCCAACTCAATTGTGAAGGAGAAAAAAACAAAACAAAAATCAAAACACCTGCTGTGTTAAAAGGCAGGTGCTTCCAGGCTGTTCTTTTGCCTCTTGCTTGAGGCTGTGTGGCTGCCTCAAAGGCCGTGTCCCCTGCCCTGTACACGTTTTTACTCAAAAGAGCCTGAACAATCCAAACAGTTTTCTTGTCGTTGAACATGCATTTGCCGTTGAACTTGATAACATTTTCACATAGTGCACTCTTAAAATGTAAAGCATAAGCAGTAATACTCCATTACTGACAGGGACACAGATGTATACTGCTTAAACATTGCTTATTATTAAATAAAGGTACTCTTCCATACGTGCTCCGTTCTTGCACTTCCTACATGCACTCAGTTTCCTTTCCACTTTGAATATTGTAGATGTGTTTATAGGTATCCCTCAGTATGTTCATCTTCTTCACTTTTTAACTAAATAGTAAGAGTAGAAACTGGGACAACCTAACTGCTAACTTGTTCCAGTTATTAGTACATCTATAGTTTCATAGGATTTGTGTGCTGGTCTTTTTTCATCATTCTTTGTTACGTCACTTTTTTCTTGTTGTTTGTCAGCACTGTCATACAGGAGCTCCCAGATACTGTAATGTAATGTAATGTAATGTTATTGACACTAGATTTATTTATATGGATTCATGCTTAGTCCTTTCGCTTTTTTAAACTAATTTTTTCTTGGGCTTCAGGAAAGTATTGCCAGGTGTTCTCCTCCTGTAAATGAAACAGGTAGCAAACTGACATGTCATATGTTTCACTAGCTACAGGCTGAGGGGAAAAAACCCCACAAATTATGCACAAGATGTGCTTTAGCATCTGTTTAAGGCAATGGTGAGACAGGTCTGTCATTCCCAACTCATTACATATGTGCATTTTTAAAAGACCTCCCATTTAAACACACTGGGCTCTGATTTTTTAACTCCAACTATGATTTTTTTCCTAAACCTAACCTCAGCCTAAAGTCTTACTTGAGCTGAGCCAAGCTAGTTGTTTCCATGTCTTGATAGCCCAAGAGGTTGAATCTGTTCATCTGGATGTAGAGTTTTCAGTGGGAAAAACATTTCGTCACTCATCCAAGTGACTTTTTCAGCCTCAGCTGACTGCAGGTTTCCCCAACCTTATAAACAGTGTCTTTGCATAATGACTGAAACTAGCACCACTGGCGAACAATGGGCTGTGAAGTCATTTT
Organism: Etia nguti; assembly: GCA_015106755.1. Lineage (NCBI taxonomy): Eukaryota > Metazoa > Chordata > Actinopteri > Cichliformes > Cichlidae > Etia > Etia nguti. Next base: position 85,391 of record VUQG01045738.1, read on the forward strand.
CTTGAATTGTAATGACCATTGATCAACAACCACTGATCAATGACAACTGATGAATGGCCATGAGTGCCATTCACAGATAGTTGGGGAATGGCTGAATTCACAGCATTGTAAGATGGTGAAAGATGTACCCTTAGGTCCCCTCCTCGATTCAGAGATGGTCTTTCTCTTTTGCCTTTCCCTGTTCTCATAAATGGCCTCGGCCTAGTTTCATTGTGCAAATGTAATATTTAAGGTTGGGGAAACCTGCAGTCAGCTGAGACTGAAGAAGTCACTTGAATGAGTGACGAAATGTTTCTCCAACTAAAAGCAGATAAACAGAATCAACTTTCTGGGATTTTCTTACCTGGATGATTGAGCGTGCATCAAGACATGTCTTGATAGCCTATTAAACTAAGTTCTTGTAGGCTGTAGCCTCAATTTCCAGACAGACTTTACAGACTATAGATTTTTACAGATTTTTACATTTCTTCACAAGGAGGGCTCTTTTTTCTCCAAGAATACCAAAAAATCATTAATAAAACCAGTAGAAACCAAAAAAAACCCCTGTTTACTGCTGAGATAACTTCATTGAATTTTTGCTTACACAGCAATGTTTCCCCCATAACCTAAAATCTCTCTTTTGTGTTTGGGGGAAAATTCTGATTGCAACTTAGTAAAAGCTATATTTAAGATCCACTGTTTCTAGGCTTCTCCTTATTCTGCTGCTTCCTCTTTTTGGTGTTGTCTAGTAGAAAAAAGAGCATGTGCTCTAATCATACAGTGACCTACTGTTTATCCCAACATTCCCAAGAGTTCATGTCTCCAGCAATAGACCTATGGCATGATGCCCAGGACAGGAGCCATGGATGGCTCACTTTGACAAGCATGCTAGTCAAGGCTGTGCTAGGTTCACTCGAAGCAGATATGGATTCTCAGCAATCTCTGACACGCCGGTTGACGTAATTCTAAGTCAATTTGAATTACGTCTAAATATGAGGCTGGTAAAATTGAGAGATAGTTTTGGCAAAAGATGGAAATGGTTTGGGCTATTTACAGAGCTGAGGATGGGTGCAGGGAAATGTGTCAGCATTTAAAGCTTACTTCAGCATTTTGATTTGTGACAACTCCTGCAGAAGTATGATGTCTCCCACATTTAATCCATGCTGGACTCTGACCAGCATGCAGTGTGTCATGCTTCATGCATCCTGCATGATAAAAGCCAAAGGCAGTTAAGGCTGCCTTTGGCTTGCTAAGGCGTTGCCATCTACAAAACCAAAGGCCCATGCAGCTTTTGCATGCTACAGTCACACTATAGAAAACAGTGATTGGAGGCCATGAAACAACCAAAACTATTGTGAGCTTGTTGCCTTTTAAATTGCTGCTTTTAAGATAGGAACCAGGTCTGTCACCACTCACAGTCCGCTGCTGTTTTCAAAACCACTTTGGTGCGTCAAGACGGAGTCAATGTTGACTAGACTACTATCAGTTTGTGATTGAATGTGAGACCAAACTGGCAATTACATGTAATCTGTTTGTGATAATATGATAATTAACTGTGATCAAATTTGCAAAAACTGTAAATCCACATATGCACAAATTCACATTAATCAGAAATTTATATTAACTACTTCAATTCAGAGTTCAGCCTAAATGTCACAGATTTGAAACAGAAATTCTGAATTCCTCCATAAATAGTGACGTCGTTGCTGCTTGACGGCAATTTAACTGCTAAATGAAATGGCCAGTGAGCAACCTTGCTTTTATATAGGAAATAAAATACCAGTAGGCAGCCAGTTAAATTGAGCACACTAGAAATGAGTTGTGCTCATGGTTGCAGACTGTGTTTATAAATTCAGTGGCAGTTATTGCAAACCTTCACCAGTCTGAGAGTGATTGCAGTCAGTCTGAGACAGAACACAGTTGTTTGGAGACAGGTTGTTTCCCACCAGGCGACCTGTGGAGTTCCCTTGAGATTGAAACTGGTCACATAGAGGTTGGGGATGTTGCACTTTCAACTTTTGAGTGACCAGTTGGTTGCTGCAACTTTTTGCAATCTATTGCTGAACATGAAAGAAATCAATGCAATTACTTTGCAAGGAGAGTGTTATCCCACAATATTTTTACTCTAGTGTGACTCAACCATAAGGAGCCCAACAAGCTTGAGCATGAGCAAATGCTGGCAAAATTGAACTAACTAATCTTTTCTTCTGAGACTTTTTTTCTTTTCTTTAATTCATAATGTTCAGAGCCTAAACATTATGATCACACCCAGTAGGAATACTGTCACCATTTTTGCTTTCTCAGCTCAGGAAGCTTCCTAAAATTGTACTTCAGACTGACTTAAACAACGTGAAATGAAGTCAGGTTTGCTGTGAACAATCCATATTTCCCTGGAGGTCTGGTTGTTGTAAACACTCAATTCTGAGATCATTCACCACTTGAAATGCGTATTTAACCCGACTCAACTCAGATGCTGCTGATATGCTGCTCATGTGGCATTGCTTCCTTTGACTTTTCCCAAACATGTCAAACTGCAGCACTAAACAGACTGCTTCCAGGCTATAGGCTCTCTGTTTGTCATCATGTGACTGCTGCAACACCTGGATTCCAGCTGTTTGCTAAGACTTGTTGCTGCAATTGGGCAGATAATTAGATTGCAGTGCTTGTTTGCATTCTTAACTGATTTCCATCCTTTTGTCATCTTTAGCTCATCAGTAGTTTTTTCTGGTTCTTATTATTTAGTACAACAGAGATAGAAGTTATTCATTTGTTAGATTAATTTACTAGAAAAATAATGAGCTAGTAGCATCACCACAATAAGAATAATAAAATGTTAAAAAACATGAAATGTTATGCAATCGGTAGCTTAATAATGAGGGAGAATGATCAGATTTCTTCACTAATACCGGCAAATCCTCTTAGCATGTGTTTTACTCCTAATAACCGGTGAGTGCACACTGCACTTAATACCCGACAATTCGTGTCTCTATCTACACCCTTGCACTGATGTACACTGCTGTTGAGCATAGCAATAGATTTATGACTATCGAAATTAAATAAAGGGCTACTGATATTGTAAATATGTTGAGGACAGGGTACACTGGATTTATTGGGAGGTCACTAAGGGAAAAATAATGGCCTTGAAGATTTCATCACATTGGCTGAAGGGTCAGAGAGGGCTCAACAGTGGATGTGATATTTGCCTTCTTTTCCTGAGGGATTATGACTTTTAGACATCATTGAAACATGAGCTACTCCAGAACACCATGCTGAGACTTCCCTCCTGAGACACTCAGGACCTGGGTCACTTGGCTTTGACATGACCCTTCACCCTACCGTACTTACTTACCTAACTGATGTTATGTAAATGGATATGTAAGGGAAGTGTTAAGAGGCATGCTTGCTTGTTGCTTTTCTTTGAAATGTAGTAAATATATGGGTGAAGCATTTTCATTTAGTAAAACGTGCCAATTAATTAGTTGAAGTTTAATAGCTTGGTGACAATTTAGTTGAGA